>BSBK01001063.1:142500-322500 GCA_027943335.1 Chamaecyparis obtusa
ATCAACCTAAAAGATAGAAGAAATATAGTCAAGCTCTTAAGAATCTTCCTTTTGGTATGTATCATCGATATCACAATCACTCTACTAATGAATGTCAAGCTTCACATTACAAAATTTAGAAACTCATTGATCAAGACATCATTTATATAACATATAACAATGAGTTGTATTTCAATCATGATTATTTTGAATAACATTTAGATTCCTATTATGTTGCTCTAGACTATGTGACATTGTCAACCTATCCCTTGGGGGCTCATTGTCATTCATGGTCGTACAATTTAAGGTGCAATCATATTTTGTGAGAAACATAATAATCCTCTTCACCCTTATTTTGTCTCCACATTTGGAGGGAAAGGGTAGTATTTCAATCTCTCATCCTTTCAAATCATTTTTCCCTTGGTTAAGTGGTACTAATTTATCATATGGTGTCCTTTCTTACAAGGAATTGTTTATTTTGATTAGGTATTCTCTCTATGAAAGAGGTTTGCATCCTTGATCACAACCTCTTCCTTGTGTGTAATTGTGTGCCCATAATAAACAAAATCCCTTACTTGGGGCCTAAAGTATGTCATCCTTCATCACGAATCCCTCTATCTAGCAATGAGCAAGGTATGAATTCTTGTTATCTCAAACATTTCAAATTGAGTACACTAGCAAAACATAATTTGCTAGGGCCAAATGACTCTCCTTTGTATTCTTCTAATGGGTTTTCTTGGATACATTGCTTTCTTGGACTATCCTTTTGCACCTTTGTGTGTTCCTTTTGCACCTTTGTTTGTTTTCCTTGGATTCAATACTTGGACTATCCTTTTGGCAAATTCCTTGGCATACAATACTTTTCTTGGTTATGCTAGAATGAGTTGACTAGCCCTCTCTTGGTTATGCTTAGATGGGTTGACTAGCCCTCTCTCTCTCTCTCTCTCTCTCTCTCTCTCTCTTATATTGGTGGTAATAGAACATCTTCATTTACAAGTTTAATTTTAATTGTGTATAGGTCCTTGTAGGTATCTTTCGATGTATCCGTTGCACACCAAGATACTAATACTAATTTTATTATTCTTGACAATTTTTATGACCACTTCTATATTTTTTCCCTTTACACCACTTCATAATTAATAATTAATAAAATAAATATATTCAAACCTTTTATCTCAAATAATTGTTATTTTGAAACACAATTATATACAAAATGTACATTTAACAACCATAAAAAAATTGTAAAAAATTTGGTACATTTTGTCGTGTTTGTAGAGAGCTTAGCCGCTGCCTAAAATTTATTTGTCCGAACCTTTTATGTCGAAAGCGACTGCTAATAACATTGGCTGACTAAGCTTTAACATTTTCACCAAGCTACTTGTTCGATCAGTACCATATTGTCGCTTTGTTACCTTTTCAGATTTAACGTTTTCGCCAAGTTAATTATTCGACCAGTAACATGTTGTCCTGAGATTTTTTAAAATATACCTTTATTTCTCAATCACAAATCTCCAAACCCTAAACATAGTTAAATCCATACATCTGTTTTACTTGTAACTACGAATATGAAATCTGATTCGCGAATGCGATGCGCAGACCTTTTCATAACAATCATTTTTATCTCTTAACAGCCGAAAACGAAAACTACGTATCTCCGTTTCAACCTGGTTGAAAATTTACTGATAAAACTACACAACAATCAGAAGAAAAATAAGATCAATTATTAAATAATGCCGGGCATCTTTCTCCATTGATCTCATTTTGTACATTGAGAAATTACACAATTCATTCCTCAAAATTTGTCCTCATCATGGATTCGCACGAGAGGAAATCTAGTACAACACAGACAATGTACATAATTGATCTTCCATTTTACAACAAAATTTTTAATTTGTGTTACCGAAATCATTATCAGCAATTGCGTTGAAATTGTGCAAGAAGATCTTGCATTTGCGCCAATTGCTGTTTCAGAGAACTGATTTGATGACTGTAATTCCACGCCTGAAGAACAGATTCTGCCTCCAGCTCTCCAAGCTGTGAACAGAGGCGCTCCTCTGCTTCTTCCGTCTTTAACAATCTCATCCTCACCTTTTCCAACTCCGCCATTAATACTTCTTCGTATCGTTGGCTCTCCTCCAACTTTCTTTGCAGCTTCAAATTCTCAGATCTGAGGGCCTCTATTTCTGAGCGCTCTATCTCTGCAGTTAGATCCTCCTTTGCACTCTTCTTGTACGCCGGCAAAATGGAAGGCTGTGAGAAGAAAGAGAAATCGGCAAGAGCAGGTGCCATTTCTGAATTTCCCCTTCACAAATAGAAAAAACAGAGCTTAAAATTTCCTCTTCACAAATAAAAATCTGAGCTTAATGTAAGCAATCAGAGGGGGAAATGGATATAAATAAATTTAGTTATCAACGAAAAAGCGTCTACATACAATGAATGTAGTTCGAATGAAAAAACGACTACATACAATGAATGTAGTAATGGATTATTCCAGATGCTCTTGGTATATTCCATTTGATTATTCCAGACGCTCTTGGTATATTCCATTTTTTGTCCTTTTGGCCGGCCACTAACCATTTCAAACGGAACTTAATTTTGACAGTCTCCCTTATTATCTTTTGGAGGATGGTTGATTTTTTAATGCAAGAAATTAATATCAAATACAATCTCATTATTAGTGAGAATTTTTTTTGGACTCTTTCTTTCTTGGAGAAAAGATATTTATGAATCAACAAAATTTTTATATTAAATTTTTTAAAATTTGCAATTTTTAAATTATTTGTATTTTTCTATTGTATTTGTATTGGTTAACAAGAACATCATAAATAATAATAACAAATTCAAAGTGAATTTACATATAACTTCTACAACTAATATTTTTTTTGATGAATAGAGCCCTGTTCCATTAATAAAAAGTATAAAGTATATTATTCACAAAAAAAAAGTTTAGGAGATACAATATTAATGAAATTTACTTTAAAAAGAAAAGACAAAATTAGAAATCATAAGTAATGTTTTTATATTAAAGCATAAAAAATTAGGGTGTTGTTCCTTAAATACAATGGCTAAGAGGACCTATAGTCAATAGTTTAATATTAACGACACATTAACTAACTACTAATATAAAAAACATCAACACATATCAATCATCCAATCATCAAGAAATAATTAATGTCTTTGCCCGTCTACTACGATAGTAATGTAATGTGATGCATTTAAAATCTATTTAAAATTTTTAGATCACTTTAAGAATAAAATCACTCTAGCATAATAAATAATAAACAATGATTGTCAATAAGGTTCATTAAGTTATGTGAATGCAAAATATTTTAATATGATAACTACAATCAAAGTTCAAACTATGAAATATTATCACATCTAAATTGTGTTGATAATTGCAAACAACTTAACAAATTGAACTTATATAGAAAATAACACCATTTAATATGTGTAATAAATCATGATCAAATAAATTGAAGTAATTTTGATTTCAAGAACTTTGCATTAAATTGTTACTCTCTAGCTAACAGAAATTGAAACTTTACAGCAGTCAGCATAAATTTGAAGCCTGTAAGTATCCAATATATTATGAAGTCATTATTGAACAAAATAAGTTATATCAACCAATTTATTATAACAATTTATGCAAGTATCTTCATTGCTTTTAGAGATAAGGTCACTTCAAATGTTCAAGTTGCATTACATTTGCAAAATTGGAATGTGTATACCTTTGACAATCATCAAACCCTTCAACCAACTCTCCTTAAAAATACCTAACAAAATTAGTATATCAGATATTAAGGAACATTGCCACTAAAGTAAGTGAAATATAATTAACAAAAGGTTAAACATATTGAATGAGTATAAAATAGGTGAACCCCTTAGCACTAGACAATTAAAATGAATACTTTCCTTGTAAATAGAAATTAAATTTTAATTATATTGAATTTTAGTTACATATTAATGGAATTAAACTTGGGACTTCTTGCATCCTAAGAGAGAATCATAAGATCAAATGCCTTTATATATGAATTTTTATCAATTTGATTGTTATATTTCTAATTTAAGCTATCTAGAGAAAGAATAAATTAAACCATGCAATATCAAAAGTTAAAAGGACTATAGGGTGTTGATGAACATGATTAATAGGAGTAGCTTTCTCCAAACAATATTAAAGTTATAGTTATTTGTCCAAGTACATCAAAATCATTTTTTTGGAATGCCTTTACATATGAATTTTTACCAATTTGATTGTTATATTTCTAATTTAAGCTATTTAGAGAAAGAATAAATTAAACCATGCAATATCAAAAGTTAAAAGGACTATAGGGTGTTGATGAACATGATTAATAGGAGTAGCTTTCTCCAAACAATATTAAAGTTGTAGTTATTTGTCCAAGTACATCAAAATCATTTTTTTGGAATGATGTTCACTTGGCATAGAAGAAATATAAAATACTTTGTAGCCACCTTAGAAAAAATATAAAAAGTTGCAAGTAGACAATCAATTGTTTCAAATATTAGGAGCTTGTGAAGATCATTATTTACATATGAAAGTGTTATAAGTAGAAAATTAGTAGTATTCTGATTTTTAAAAAGATCTAAAGATTTAGAAAAAGGAAATATTTTTTAAAAATATTAACAATTTACAAATACAAAGAAAATATATATTTGTACTATTTCTAATCATAATAATTAATTTTTATATAAAAATGGGTAATTATAAACAATATTGGTATATATCTTAAATACATCTATCTAAAAAATATTGAGAAATAAATTTGAAATTACCTTATTTACATCTGTGTGTGTGTGTGTGTGTGTATGAATTATGAACTCTTTCCTAGGCGGCCTTTGCTCCAACTTCCACCCATGCATCCCTTGTTCTATCTTTCGCCTGGATGCCCTCTATCCCAACCTCTACCAGTGACCCACTCAGCTAGATCTTTTAAGTCTGTCCTTCCTTTGAGGGACTATGAGTTTTGTTAGCTATTTCTTCCTTGTGCTCTCCTCCTACATATCTCTCCAAGTTGGAGAAAATCCTTTTATTAGTTCTTATCAGGCTTCATAGAGGGTATTGTGCTTGCTCATGTTTATGAAATTTCCACTACATTTGGGTCTTTGTGTGGAGGTAGGATTTCCCTTGTTAGATCTATTGCTCCTCCCAAATTTGTTGGGGCATGAAGCTTTTCTCAAGATGCCAAGTCTAGTCCCATGCACCCCTGAGAGTACTTTGGTTTCTTCTCTATGCTAAGCCTTCACTTATGATAATATGTGGTGTAGGTGTAGTTGAAAATGAGGTTTTTCTACCAAAGACGTGGATTGATGTGCTACTTCTCCAATCTTTAGCTTTCTCTAATGGATCTACATACTTGGGTTCTCTCTTCTTTGAAGCCTCTTATGTTGGGTAAGATTGAGTTTTTCCCTTGCACCAAAGGTTAATTTCATCTTTTTCTTCCTCTAAGGATCATGACTTAGTGTTGGGTCAACATTGGCCTTGGAGAGAGCACTCACTTTCCATTAAATCTTAGCCCCTAATTTCTTATTATCCCCCCGCTAAACTACTTTGAGTGCATTGAATTTGGATCATTCTTCTAAATCTCCCTCTCTAGTTATAATAGGAATCTTGTTATAAGGCCATTAATAAAGTGGGCATTTTTTGAAAAGTGGGGTACCACTCCTAGGTACGATGGAGAATGAGATAGTTATGCTTTCCAAAAGGATGATAAATGAGTAGGAAAATCTCCCAGGTCCAGTCCTACCCACCCATTAGTCTTGATGGATTTTTTGAGTGCTAGCTTGAGAGGGATTTTAGAACATCCTCTTTTAGAATGCTTGTTTGTTTCACCTGATCTGCTCTCTTTGATGGGAAAAAATTTCCATATTCCACTTCTCACATGAGTTACTCCACCTTTTCTTTCTTGTTAGTTGATAATGACACCTCTAAACCCCTTCTCGAGGATGTGGTTTCGATGGTGGGTGATAACAATTAGATGTAATCATTGGATTATGAGGGGCTTCCCTTCAGTTGTCACTGCTACTTTGCTACCAGTCACTTGGCTTCATATTGTTCTCTTTTGTATCAAAAAGGTATTGTTAATTGGTTGAAGAGACCAAGGAAGATCGATTTACTATTGAGGTTCCTCTCTCTAATAAGGATTGATTTTCCCAAGATCTTGATGAGAGCCTTTCTTTGGTTGTTTCATGCCTCAAAGTTCCCAATGTGACTCTTGTTTTGTCATGTGCTAGGAAGTTCCTATATTGGTTCCTTTGATTTTGTGTCCACTTTTACTAGGTTTGAGTGATTTGACACACCTTTTGCCTCCTACTTTGGTTGATGATCATCTCCCATCCAATTTTCCCCTTTTCCTTGGTTGTTGTTGATCCCTCAGTGGGGTTCACCTCTTATCTCCTATTGTAATCGAGCTATGGATGATAGCATTGCTCATATTGTAGTTTGTAGAAGAACAAAAGCTCATTCCCCTTCTCCCCTTACTCTTTTGGGTATGGTGAAGATAATTCATTTAAATTTAGGATCGAGACCCTCACCTCTAATTGATTTCTAGGTCTGATCAAAAGATCTCTCTCTCTCTCTCTCTCTCTCTCTCTCTCTCTCTCTCTCTCTCTCTCTCTCTCTCTCTCTCTTGTTAGAATAACTGAGAGGAGGGTGAATTAGTTATCCACAGTCCCAATCACAAAATGTATATCCAAAAACAATTTACTAAAACTTCTGTAGCTCGGTAAACTAAAATAGTATTATGTCTGTGCTTTTACCGATTACCAGTTAATAACATATAATGATTATTGATCAAATCCACTATGCAACATGCAAAGTATGATAAAAAACAATCATCACAATCAGCACATAACATAAGAGATTTAATGTGGAAACCCTGTGAAGGGAAAAACCACCTGGGACCGGCAACCCAAAAATTATTCACTCTTCTGAAGTGAGGTCGGTGAAGACCTAACCCTGTTGAAGGTTACAAACACACTGTGTGGTGTGACCTTGTTAGAGTATTTTATACCAACCATTATCGTCTAACCATCATTCACTATGGGGTTGACAGGATAACAAATGTACACTCTATGAATGACATTACAAGACTTTCTAGTCTACTCTGTTAAGAGATTTCTCTGTTTACAATGGTTAAAATGTAACAACAGTTGATCTGATTACAACACAACTTCAATTGCAGATTATCAGATCTATGTTAAGCTCATTCAAATCCTCTAATCAATATATCAAATCTATTTCAATCAATATTCAGTAACTTACTATTGCTCGGTGATAGATTTTTGACGCTCGGTAATCTCTACAGTTCGGTTCTCCTTAACCAGCCTGATCAGGCATGCATGAAGCTTGTTCACGTGATATCTTATATATTCTCCTTATTCTAGCATGATTTCATCATGAAATCCTAGTCTCTTAAATAGACGAGTAAACTGTTTTAATTCCATCCATCAGATTTTGCCGCTTAATCTCCTTTGTTGATTTTTCCACTTAAACCTTCCTTGACTGATGTGTCAGTAACATGTTTTGTTTCAATCCATTAGATCTTCTTTGAATTATGTTAGCCATCGATCTTTGTAACAAACATTATCTTCAACTTCGTAATCATAACACTTTCCAGCTCATCAACTTCCATCAGCTAAACTAGTCATTTAGTTCTTTTCTTCTACTCGGTTAACAAAGAAATGTGTCAATGAACAAAAGCTTGGTTTGTACTATGATCGATATACATTACACCACGTCGGTGTATACTAAAATGGTTGTTTAACCGATAACACTGCCTTGTGCATTTTTGCTCTATCCTTCATCATAGATGAATGCAACATAATCAAGTCAATAACATAAGGTCATAGACTCATCCATAAGTTACCCAATGTATTCCTTATCCTTATCTGTGATCTCCATCTTCCTCATGTAGATATATTTTGTTCTTCATCTCTTTTCTTCTTCTTCTAAAGATGTTTGGGTATAGTAACTTACAAGATAAGTACTGTCAAAACTAGTTGACATCAATGACAACATATTATTGATTTAACCATCTTACATATCTAATCAGTAACTCAATGATCTTAAATCATAGATCTTCAAGTTATACAATGTATTCAAATCAGTTGTAGTTCATCAATCTCTCCCTTTGGCATTGATGGAAACATAAGCAATATGAAATATTCCATACACATACCAAACATGTATTCTACAACTCTATCATTAAATGTTGTAATGGTACAAGATCTCCCTAGCTTAATATGTTTAATCACTACATTACATAAAATCATTTGCAAGTGCAGACTGACTTTTGTAGATATGATCTTTTCAGCTCTCTTTTCTGTATCTCTCTCCCTTTGTCTTTGGCCTCATATTCATCATATTGATCTCTCTCCCTTTAACAACAATGCCAAAGAACAATACAAAAATACAACTATGTAGTAGCCATGTAACTCTCTGTTGTCCAGTGCATTCTCTATATCTTGGGATACTATTATGCAAATTAGTTCTAGTACTTCAACTTTCACAACCTTAGACAGAAATCCAAAGTGTGAACTCTGTTGCATCAACATGTATGATCTTCTGATAAGATTAGGTTGATGCAACCTCTACATCACCTTAGTGACTGGTAGACAGGGGATGGACCCCAAGTCTAGTCCTCAAGTATTCATATGTATCCTTCGGTAGAGGCTTTGTAAATATGTCAGCAAGTTATTCTTTTGATGTAACAAATTCTAGCTTAACTTGCTTCTCCTGTACTTGTTCCCTTAAGTAGTGATACTTAATTGATATATGCTTTTTTTTAGAGTGCATCAATGAATTCTTTGAAATATTAATAGCACTAGTGTTATCACAATATATAATCACTGGCTCAGTGATTACCTCATTCATTCCTTCTAGCACTTGCTTGATATATGCAATATTTAAATAGTTAGTAGCAGCAGCAACATACTCTGCTTCAGCTATAGACTAAGAAATGCAAGCCTATTTCTTACTTGTCAATGTAACAAGTCTTTCACCAAAGAAGAATGCTCCTCTGATGGTACTCTTTCTATCATCCACATTTCCAACCCAATCAGCATCGGTGTATACCTTCAGTTCAAACTTGCCTTTCTTAGGATACCACAGTCCATAATCTTCAATTTTCTTTAGGTATCTTAAGATTCTCTTTGTAGCAACCATATGTGACTCTCTAGGGTTTGCATAAAATCTAACAACTATTCCAACAACATGTGCTATATTAGGTCTACTATGAACTACATACATTAACTTACCAATCATGGATCGGTACAGTGTCTGATTTACCTCAGTAGTTCCATCTTCTTTAGTCAGTTTACATCTAGTAGCCATCGGTGTTCCCATAGGTTTAGCATCTTCCATGCCAAATGTCTTCAAGACTTCCTTTATATATTTAGATTGTGTGATGAATATACCATCATTTTTCTAAATCACTTGTAAGCCTAGAAAGAACTTAATCTCTCCAAACATAGACATTTCGAATTCAATTTTCATTTCATCAGCAAATGACTTACAGATTTGATCTTGTCCTCCAAATATTATTGTTAGAAAGTAAAGTCCACTAAGATAACTAAGAGGGGGGGTGTTATCAGATAATTATAACTTTTATCATCTTCAACAACATTAAATCATATAAGCAATATAATTACCAACCATAGAAAGATATTCATAGACAATAACACAATGACACAAGATATGTTGACTAGGGAACCTCTTGATCAGAGAGTAAACCCCGGTGGGCATGATGCCCACAAAAGATGCACTAATATGAATATTCCTTGTGAGAGGATGGACTCTATTAGGAGTCTTATGAAATACATTTAGTACATATGAATCCCTGTTAGGAGATTTTGAATCCCTGTTAAAAGATTCTAACCCGGTTAAGAGTTATGGAAGATAGAAGGACCCACTGCCCAAACAGCTTCAGGGTAAGATCATTGAACACACTGTCCAAATAATCTTTGCATAACTCAATAGAATAATATGTTACCTCTTCTTTGATTGTGCCAAACTGCATTCACTATTACATCAGATCTCAATTTCAGATCTCTATACTTCGTATATCTTCCTTCATAATTTCGCTCTCATACTTAGCTCTTTTCTTCACTTCATGCATACTGCATCACATATCATCACTTCTACTACATTCCAATTACACTAAAACAAGGAAATACATTCCTTCCTTTATACCACACTCAAATAATTACAAATGAGTCGGCATACAATTATAAAATAAAAGTTTCCACATGCTACACCAAAATTATATAAAACTGTCAGCTTCCAAATACAGTAAATCTTCACTCATGCAACCTCAAAGTCTGTGCTATCATCCACATCACTAACAATGTGTCTCCAACTTCCCTTTAACTATGCAAAACTAGATTCCATCCCGATTAGGAGATATCATCCAATTTCCACAAACCGCTACTCAGGAACACTGCCTGAACACTACTTCTACCAAAATGATCATAACTTCCATGAATCAATGAATTATTATCTGCACTCTTAACCATAGTCATATGACATATCAAAGCTTATAACCTCAACATCACATAGCTCCAATTGCAATAACCCATGTGCACTAATCCAAACCCTATCCGCTTCTCTGCAAGTCTTCGGTAAATCACTGTGTTGACATCAATGACAATCATAGTCATGAATGCAACAACAACTGCTATAGAATGGATGTCAAACAATTTAGCATTCATTCCTAACAATTATGTCATACACAAATATCTCATCAATCAAGATAGTATCATCATAATTTCCTTTCATGTACAGATTATTGTTCTCACTTGTTCTAACAAATCCAATACTCAACAAATAGTTATAAAGCCTCTCATACCAGGCTCTCGATGCTTGCTTCAAACCATATAAAGATTTATGTAATCTACATACCATATCTTTTTTTCCTGGATCAATGAACCCTTCAGGTTTTTCTATGTAAACTTCTTCTTCAAGTATCCCATTCAGAAAAGTTGATTTGACATCCATTTGGTAAACTTTGAACTTTTTGTGTGCAGCATATGCAAGTAACATTCTGACTCCTAATCTAGCAACAGGTGCAAAAGTCTCACCATAATCTATTCCTTCCTCCTATGCATATCCCTTGCATACTAACCTAGCTTTGTTCCTTGTTACCTCTCCATTCTCATTAAGCTTGTTTCTGAATATCCACTTAGTACCAATAACATTCTTGTCCTTAGGTCTGGGTACTAAACTCCAAGTTTTTTTTTTCTCTATCTGTTCTATTTCCTCTTTCATTGCATTAACCCATTCATCATTTTCTAATGCAACTTTTACATTCTTCAGTTCATATTCACAAACTAGACATGTACCTTGTCTTGCTTTACTTCTTGTTTGCATACTAGCTTATGTATTTCCAATGATTTGTCTCTCAGGATGATGTCTTCTGACAAATTTTTCCAGTATCTGATCTCTTCTTTCTTGTTCATCCTGTGTAGGTTCATTTTCTTGCTTGGTGGATGCTTCCTACTCGTCAGTTTCTTTTTCATGTTCCTCGGTATTGTTTTCCTGTTGATTGGTTGTCACTATTTGCTGCATCGGTAGGTACTTTGGTTGTTCAATGTAACTGAATCTACCATAGTCTTTCGGTTCCTTTGTGATTTCCTTTGCATTCTTATCATCAAACTCATCAACTCAAACATTAGTACTCTCAATCATTTTATTAGTTACCTTGTTAAGACACTTGTATGCTTTACTTTTAGTGGAATATCCCAAAAATATCCCTTCATCACCTTTTGAGTCAAACTTACCAATTCGTTCATCTTTTAGAATAAAGCATTTACTTCCAAAAATCTTGAAATAAATTACAGTGGGTTTGTGACCAAACCATAACTCATAGGGTGTCTTATTAGTGTCCTTTAGTTGTACTCGGTTTAGAACATAAACAACTATGCTGACAGCTTCCCTCCAGTATGTCTGAGCAACATTCTTTTGTAACATCAATGTCCTTGCACAGTCAATGATTGACCTATTCCTCCTTTCAACTATTCCATTTTTTTGTGGTGTCCTCGGTGTAGAGACCTATCTTTTAATACCGTGCTCATTACAAAAGTTAGTTAATTCATCAAAAATAAATTCACCACCTCGGTCAGATCTTAAGCATTTCAATTCTTTACCAGTCTCTTTCTCAACTTTTTCTTTATACCACTTGAACATCTTAAATGCCTCTGATTTTTCCTTCAAGAACATGATTGACATTAATCTAGTATAATCATCAACAAAAAGAATAAATTATTTGTCTCCATAGTAACTTAGAGTTCTCATAGGACCACATAGGTCAGTATGCACTAACTCAAGTAATTTCTTTATTGAATAATCTTTTCTTTTGAAACTAGATTTTGTCATTTTACCTTTCTGACATTCATGACACATAACATGATTAGGCTTAGATAAGTTAGGTATACATCTAACTTTTTTCTTTTTACTGATCTTAATCATGTTATCAAAATTCACATGACATAACCTCTTATGCCACAACCATGCATCTTCATCTTTCATCACTAAACAAGAAGATTGATCATTATCAAGATAAAATAGATTACCTCTCGATTGTGTTCCAGATCCAATAAGTCTTCCTCCATCATCATATATCTTCACTTTCTTTCTCTCAAAAGCAACTCGATGGCTTGAATTGTTTAGTTGTGCCACACTTAGCAAATTATAGTTTAGACCTTTTACCCAATAAGAATTATCACATCTAATTTTATCATTTATCATCAAGGATCCTTTTCCTCTAACCATACAGGGTACATCATTACCCATTCTAATAGATCCTCCATTATGTTCTTCAAAATGATCAAATTTCTCTTCATCACCAGTCATGTGATGTGTACAACCACTATCTATGATCCATGTATCATTCTTATTAACCTTAGAGATAAGTGTTGTCTCTACATACCTTTCATCTTCCTTTGAGTCATCCTTCATTGCCACAAATACTACCTCCACATCTTCATCAGTGTCAGTATCAGTGACATCTTCTTCTGCAATGTGGCACACCTTCTTGCCTTTATCATTATTGTCTCGATTGTCTCTGTTGTAGTGTCGGTAACTTCTGTTGCCTCTTCTCCCATACCTTCCTTCACCATATCGGTCTTTGTTTTTGTCATCATCTTTCCTATGTGGACATTTAGCAACAATATGACCAACCTCTTTACAATTAAAGCATGCTAAAGGTAATTTACCTCTATACCTTCCTTTACCTTTAGGTAACCTTCTAGCCATAAGAGCTTCAAGTTCATCAATCTCATCATCAGTATTGCTATCAATATCATCATTCTTATTTCTGCTACTAGACTTACCAATCTTCAGAGAAGAAATAAAAGCATATTCAACAAATGGTACAACACTATTGTCAAAGTTATTCAGTTCAAAGATTGT
Source organism: Chamaecyparis obtusa (assembly GCA_027943335.1). Lineage (NCBI taxonomy): Eukaryota > Viridiplantae > Streptophyta > Pinopsida > Cupressales > Cupressaceae > Chamaecyparis > Chamaecyparis obtusa. The sequence continues at coordinate 155,903 of BSBK01001063.1, forward strand.
AAGCTTACCAATCAGATTATCAAGAGTAAGGTTGTTACCAGATGCAGACCTTGTTTCATGAATTGTAGATATTCTGATTGCATAAACCAACAATAAGGTTTTGAGAACTTTTCTTACCACCGTCTCTTCATCAATAACACCATTAGATGCTCTAATAGCATGTACTACCTCTTTCAGTCTATTTTTATACTGCACAATATTTTCTCCTTCCTTCATCTTCATATCATCGAATTGACCCTTAAGTTTTTAGCTCTGGCTCTTTTGACATTCACATCACCACTATAAACTTGAGCAAGTTTATCCCACATGCCTTTAGTAGTAGTGCAATTTTTAATATCTTCAAATTCAACATCGGTACAGGTAGCAACAATCTCCATCATAGTAACATTATCTTCATGCTTATCTCGCAGTTGATCAAGGGTCAAGGGACTAGTGGGCGATGTAATGTAGCCATTCTCCATTAGTGTCAGGGTAGAATTCCCAATTCTAGATACATGCAGCTTCATTCGGCTTTTCCATACTATGAAGTTATCTTTGTTTAGATTTGGCACTTCCCTCTTATACATTTTGAGATATTTGTGCTGAAGTCCTTAAAACTCTATTCCAAGCAACCAACGCTCTGATACCAATTGTTAGAATAACTGAGAGGGGGGTGAATCAGTTATCCATAGTCCCAATCACAAAATGTATATCCAAAAACAATTTACTAAAACTTTTGCAGCTTGGTAAACTAAAATAGTATTCTGTTTGTGCTTTTATTGATTACCAGTTAATAACATATAATGATTACCGATCAAATCCAATATGCAACATGAAAAGTGTGATAACAAACAATCATCACAATCAACACATAACACAAGAGATTTAACGTGGAAACCCTATGAAGGGAAAAACCACCTGGGACCGGCAACCCAAAAATTGTTCACTCTTCTGAAGTGAGGTTGGTGAAGACCCAACCCTATTAAAGGTTACAAACATACTGTGAGGTGTGACCTTGTTAGAGGATTTTAGACTAACCATTATCATCCAACTAGCATTCACTATGGGGTTGACAAGATAACAAATGTACACTCTATGAATGACATTACAAGACTTTCTAGTCCACTCTGCTAAGAGATTTCTCTGTTTACAATGGTTAAAATGTAACAATAGTTGATCTGATTACAACACAACTTCAATTGCAGATTATCAGATCTATGTTAAGCTCTTTCAAATCCTTTGATCAGTATATCAATTTTGTTTCAATCAATATTCAGTAACTTACTGTCGCTCAGTAATAGCTTTCTGACGCTCGATAATCTCTGCAGTTCGGTTCTCCTTAACTAGTCTAATCAGGCATGCATGAAGCTTGTTCATGTGATATCTTTTGCAGTCTCCTTCTTCTGGCATGATTTCATCATGAAATCCTAGTCTCTTAAATAGATGAGTAAACCATTTTAATTTCATGTATCAGATTTTGCCGCTTAATCTCCTTTGTTAATTTAGCTACTTAAACCTTCCTCGGTTGATGTGTTAGTAACATATATTTTTTCAATCCATTAGATCTTCTTCAAATTATGTTAGTCGTCGATCTTTGTAACAAACATTATCTTCAACTTCGTAATCATAACACTTTCCAGCTCATCAACTTCCATGGGCTAAACTAGTCATTTAGTTCTTTTCTTCTACTCGGTTAACAAAGAAATGTGTTGGTGAACACAAGCTCAGTTTGTACTAAGATCAATATATACTACATAGCATCGGTGTATACTGAAATGGTTCTTTAATCGACAACACTGCCTTGTGCATTTTTTCTCTGTCCTTCATCATAGATGAATGCAACATAATCAAGTCAATAACATAAGGTCATAGACTCATCCATAAGTTAGCTAATGTATTCCTTATCCTTATAGGTGATCTCCATCTTCCTCATGTAGATATATTCTATTCTTCATCTCTTTTCTTCTTCTTCTACAGATGTTTGGGTATAGTAACTTACATGATAAGTACTGTCAAAACTAGTTGCCATCAATGACAACATATTACTGATTTAACCATCTTACATATCTAACCAGCAACTCAGTGATCTTAAATCATAGATCTTCAAGTTATACAATGTATTCAAATCAGTTGTAGTTCATCATCTCTCTCTCTCTCTCTCTCTCTCTCTCTCTCTCTCTCTCTCTCTCTCTCTCTCTCTCTCTCTCTCTTTTCCTTGATGGCTGACTTGTAATAGGTTTGAGCCCTTCCTATGCTTATCTAATCAAAGCTTAATACATGTAGAAATATATTTTATTTGCTTATTATTTTAAAAATATTAAATATCAATATTTTCATATGTAAATGGCTATCAAATTTAAAATAAAAGGTAAGAGTTTTTTAAACATCAGTACGCTCCATCCTTTGATTTCATTGTAGAACATGCCTATCAAAATTAATAAAATTATAATTTCTTTTTAATATGTGTGTATGTGTGTATACAATCCAATTTTGATATTATTTCTTTTACAATGAATCTATTAACATACAATCACATATTTATAATTGCCATATTTTATGGTAAAACTCTTTAAACAAAGGTGTGTGGCCATTAGACTTTTATAATGTGAAGGATAGGCCATCAAAATTAACTTGTGGATTTAAAAAAGTTTATGTTTTGGCTTAGGAACTACCAAGATTTGGAAAATAAGAAGCCCATTCTTTGATCACCACTTATGTTTGATTAATCACTAAGTAGTATTCAAATATGATACAAACTAAATAATTTCAAACAAGTGTATGTAGTGGCAAGTCCCTACTTTGATCACAATATTGTAATAATAATATTTATAATGGATAGATGAGATATGAAAAAATGGTTACAAATTCAACCCATTAAAACTTTGAAATAAAAGATACAAGGTGACTAAGAGTCAAATGTGTAGTAGTTTTACTAGGTTGGTGAAGATTGTAAGTGGTAGTTTAATAAAAAATGTTGAAGTCTTGTGTGCTATTTGGAATAAAAAACTTGTGAATAAGTGTAAAAAACACAATATAATGTATATGAGCTCTACACTAATTAAATAAATATAAGAATAAAATTGATTACATTATAAATGAGTTGAATAATAAATATTCAATTGAATTTATAGATATTAAATGTGATATTTGATTAGATTTTGAAGATATGAAAATTATGTTAAGATATATTTGTTAATGTATTAAAATTAGGGCTATATTTAGCAAAGAGCATTCAAATGTATAAATTTATTATTCTTCATTCCAATTTAGATCCAGATGGAGAAATATTCACCATTCTTGTGGAAATGAATTGATGCAAAGATTTGAACCTATGCGTATATATATAAATTATTAAAAAATATATTACATAAAATTGAACTCATCATTTTACCTAATACTATTTTTAGTGCCATTATCTCCATTCAACATAGTCTATAGTGGGATCTAGAAGCTATTAGGAAACCCCCTTGAGTTTTCTTCAACAATGGGAAATCTTAGATTCTTACAAGTACCAATATGGCTACATCTATCCCCTTATTTCTCTTAATAAATCCTTGGTGATGACCTCCCCAACTTCTTCTTTGTAGTGAGGGATTGGGTCAAGTGGGGTCTAATTCTAAAAATTCATGCATATAGAAAAAGAGAGGGGTAGGTAAGAAAAAAAGTGCACAAGAAACATTTTTCTCTAAAGAAAGCACCCACAAGTACATCTTAAATGAAAAAATCAAGATTCTAGATCACTTTTAAAAGGTCATCCTTGTTAAAGATTCATTCCATTATTCTAGGTTTAATTTTTTGGTTGTCCTTCATCTAAGTCTATGAACTATATGTATAAATTTAGTTAGCTAATATTGTTTGTTGTTATTTATAGTCAATTTAATTAAGATTTTATTCTTAGTATGAGCTTATCTCAGATCATCAATTTCATATTTTTCTTTGCTACATGTTTCCATTATAATCCCTTCTATCCTAAAATCCCCATGAATGTTTAGTGTCCTTGTCATTGTGATCCTTGGACTAGAAAATGAGTAAAGATCAATCTATTAAATCAGGAATGTATCAAAATTATTAAATAATTTAAGAGTGGAGATTATGTATATGACACTCTAGTAAACATATGAATTCATAGTCTATACATATGCTCATGTGCATTTATCCATCCATAAATCATGAAAATAAAAAAATAAACAAAAAGACATGTACATTTACATACATTATATACATGCATGCATGTATATATGTATGTATGTGTGCATGTAAGTATGGGTGCATCTACCCACCAATACATACATACATACATAACCAATAAGAGATAAATTATCACATCCATGTAGACAAGAAATAAGTGGAATAAAAAATAGTTATCTAACATGTGTACATTTCCTAGGTTTTTAATGTTTGAATGATACAAAATGAGATGTAGTAGACATTCAATTGGATCTAGATTTAGATTCCTTTTTTCATTTCCTTTTTAAAATGTATTATCTTATAAAATTTTAAAGATTTTGAGGAAGTAGGGGAGGGTGTCCCATAAATCCAACCATTAGATTCAAATAGTTAATTGTAAATATTTTTAACATGCACACAAATTCTACCATAAATATTGGAAGCTAATTCTATAGTCATTGATAGACACATTATTTATTTGAGAACATTTAGTTAAAATACTTAGTTTTTAAGCCCATATTGGCACGTAAGTGTTGTAAGAAGGTGGTTTCTATATCATCAAAATAATGGATAGCATTAGGAGCTAAGGATTAGATGTATTCAATGACATAATTCTTAGGGTTTGTACCAATAATCTAGGTAAGAATTTATCGTCATATACAATTCTTAGACATATATTATTTAAATATTATAGGTGAATATTGTGACCACCTTTTCAATAATATAACTCAAATATATTTACAATAAACCTAATGATAAATGAGTGTATAAGAACATCAAGTGTAAAATGTTTACAATATGGAGGATTATATATAATAGAGTTAAAGCTATAGGAAGAGTGTCCACTTTCTTCATCAATTGATCAAACTACTTTACTAGTGTGTTAAAGGTTTAAAATTGACACAATCAAGGATGGTGGATCCAATGAAGGACAGTCCAACCTTGCAGCCAATAACCAACACAATAGAATAACACAACAAGATATGCTCAAATCAGATTTTTCATTAACATGCTCGACTGTAAGGCCTTTTGGGTTAGGGCCAATTACAAGAAAAAGTAATTCTGCAAGATCAACAAGATCCAATCCAACACCAGCTAGTCCAATTTTGAGATAAATCAGCAACTGATGGAAACCCTAAGGCAGATCTAAAATTGTGCTCACAAGCCACCAAGCAATCTCCTTGTCTCCAAGTATGCAAACCACTAGCTCTGCTATTACAAACTATCAGATAACCATCTGATCTGCAAGATCTCGCAGGATCTTTTCCACAACTTCACTTATCTATTTCTCCCAGATCTACTTTTTAGAACTTCTAATCTAATGCCTAAAACAACTACCCAAACATCCTATAAATGCTAATCATCAGCCATGAGTCGACTGGATGACATAATTAACTCTCACAAACAAATATTAAATGCTATACAAGTCGGCTCTTAAATAGCATTACAATTAATTAATTCTCCATGTTGGCCTCCAGATCCACATAAGAGAATGTGACATCAGCTAACAATAATAAATGCACCAAGTTAGCCTCCCAAATCTCTAATAATACCCATCAGTAAGACAAACTACCGAGTGCCAGGAAACATACCGAGCAAGCACACCAACCGAGCTTTACAAGCATTACCGAGCACCAAAAATGTCGAGTCTCCTTCAATGACCAATCTCTCTTCAGGGACTGAGTCATCCAATGATCGAGCCACTTTAATGACCGAGCAATAGACATAAACACTAAGACCTTGTCTGTAACTGAGCACTGAGCAACAAAACACCAAGTCACCGAGTAACCACCTTCCACTGAGATCCATCGGAACTTCCAACCGAGAATCACTACCAAGACCACCGAGATCCACCAGTGAAGAAGAAAAAACTTTGATCGAGAGCTATTACCCAAATAATTGAGTAAAAGCCTATCTTTACCGAGCTTATCCACCTCCTTCGCCGAGTACCAAAAAATTAGAAGGAACTGGGAAAGAAGCCAGGATGCTATTGTATCAGACTCCTGGGGTACAAAGAAAAGTGTGTCCCACACTTTATCACCAAAGGGAATATCTGAACAATACCAAATCCACTTCATCTTCACCAAAGGTTTCCACTCCATCACAAGAAAGAGAACCAATCTGCAACTCAACCAATCAGCATGTCCAACATCCTAAACAAACCGAGCCTTCAACCTATCACTAGGTATCAAGTCAAAATCCCATCTTAGAATCCCCACACAAGACTCATCACTATCAACGAGCGACTCAAGTCCGCAACCAACAAACAAAATTTGCATTTTCATATCGAGAAAAATAAATTTGGTAACACCATCATCACAAAGGTGTTCAACAATAGGTAACTCATCAACAACAACCAGATTAGGCAGAACTAGATGCTATGCAATTTCCATGCTAGGAACAACCAATGAACATCAAAACCAATAGATACCTCATCAACTCTAGCCAAGTTATCAGGGACTTCCACACGCTGTCGTCATCTCCACACAATCTTCTTCACAGGCCATACAATCCTCTTCTATCTTGAGATATGCCAACTTGGTACAATACAATACTCAAGTAACTCCTCCCATATTCTAACCACAAAAGGGTCCTTTGAATACCAACTCGTAGGATTCTTTTTTCTTTCACCATCTTTCTTCACATCATCAATTTGTGCATGAAATCCCAACAATCTGCTACCCATACGATCCATCTGCAAGTCCTCTGCAATTGTGAGTGAGAACCATGATCTTCCTCCTCACAAAAAAATAACTAGGACTCCAGAAATGAATCATTCACCACACAAAATACAACTTCAGAGATCTGCAATCGCACCAGGGTCCAATCTTCTCAGAGGCATCCTTAAAGATAAGAAAACCCTCTGCAACAAAACCCTGCACTGACCACCTTATGACAACCTCCAAGTTGTATGAAAGTTAGATCGCAACCTGCCACCTAGCACAAACAACTAGGCTGAGATTCCACAAGTTCAGTGCCATAGATCTGCAATCTAGATCATGTGATCTCTTTACCCACAAGATCAACTTCGCAAGATCAGCCTTACTAGGTTAACCTTCACTCAACAAGATCAACTTAGCTCAAGATCAACCTTCACTCTGATACCACCTGACACAATCAAGGATGGTCGATCCAATGAAGGATAGTCCAACCTTGTAGCCAACAACCAACACAATAGAATAACACAACAATATATGCTCAAATTAGATTTTCCATTAACATTCCTAGCTGTAAGGCCTTCTGGGTTAGGGCCAATTACAAATAAAAGTAATTTTCCAAGATCAACAAGATCCAATCCAACACCAGCTAGTCCAATTTGTAGACAAATCAACAACTGATGGAAACCCGAAGGTTGATCTGAACTTGTGCTCGCAGGCCACCAAGTAATCTCCTTATCTCCAAGTATGCAAACCACTAGCTTTGCTATTACAAACTATCAGATAACCATCTGATCTACAAGATCTCACAGGATCTTTTCCACAACTTCACTTATCTGTTTCTCCTAGATCTTCTTTTCAAAACTTTCAATATGATGCCTAAAACAACTACCCAAACATGGACTATAAATACTAATCATCAGCCACAAGTTGGCTGGATGACACAATTAACTCTCACAAACAAATATTAAATACTATACAAGTCAGCTCTCAAATAGCCTTATAATTAATTAATTCTCCATGTCAGCCTCAAGATCCACATAGGAGAATGTGACATCAGCTACCAATAATAAATGCACCAAGTCGGCCTCCCAAATTTTCAAGAACACCCATCGATAAGAGATACTACCAAGTGCTAGGAAACATATCGAGCAAGCACACCAATCGAGCTTTACAAGCATTACTGAGCACTAGAAATGTTGAGTCTCCTTCAATGACTAAGCTCCCTTCAATGACTGTGTCCTCTAGTGACCAAGCCACTTCAGTGACTAAGCAACAGACATAAACACTGAGACCTTGTCAGTAATCGAGCACTGAGCAACAAAACACCAAGTCACTGAGTAACCACCTTCCATCGAGATCCATTGGAACTTCCAATCGAGAATCACTACCAAGACCACCGAGATCCACCGATGAAGCAAAAAAAACTTTGACTGAGAGCTATTATCCAAATAACTGAGTAAAAGCTTATCTTTACCGAGCTTATCCACCTTCTTTGCCGAGTACTAGAAAATCACAAGGAACTGGGGAAGAAGCTAGGATGCTACTACATCAAAAACCATGAGTAATAGTGGTATGAGAAGAATGGGTAGAATGAAGGATGTCTAAAGAGAGTGAGGTAAGAGGGAATGGAATGGTACTATAAGTAACCATTACACTATCCAAATTTAAATTGGGAACTCTAAATAGATCATCACAAATTAATAACATTACAAGTCACACATGTATTATGCACGCCCACAAAATAACTATACTAATAGTTTCAACCTAATAAAATACCTCATCCAAGCCTCCTTCGGATCCCTTAATCTTAAATATTCTTTACTACTTTGTATAGTGAATTTTAGCTACAATTACCTATGGTACCAAAATTAATTGTGATTGTGTAGCTACATTTTACATACATGTTTACAACTATTGTAACTAATTTCAAGAAAAAAATTCCTCTATCCTTTATGCTTTGATGGATGTCTATATACCTTTTTCCAAAGTTGTAATTTGGCATAGGTTTGGAGGATGTTGGAAAAGGTTGTAGAGTCAAGATTTATAATTATCAATTATATCTGGTTGGAAATTTCTAAATCCTTTTTCAACAAATCCATTTTATTAATATCCTACAATCATGGTGTTCCATGAGAACAATGCTCTTTGAGGCATTATGTCAATCAATTTAGGTGCCTTGTGTATTTTTCCACATTTTGTCAACCAATTTACATGCCTTGTCAATTATTACACATTGGCATGCATGTCCATTAGGGCTATTGCAACTACAACATGTGACAAAATTCCTTTATCATTTATTTTATGATAGATGTCCATACCCTATTTTGAAGCTCCCATTTTTGTAGAATACTAAGAAGATGGTGACACCACGTTTATGGAATTTGTCTTCATACTTGCTAATCATGCTTGGTTGAAAATATATAAATGATTTTCAACAAATGCATTTGGTCCATATATTGCAATTATAGTAGTCCATGATATCACATTTCTTTGTTGCATTTGCACAAAAATTTGCATGCCTTGTCCATGCTTCCATATTTTGTATTCATGTCTATTAGAGAATTTCCAACAATAATATTTGATAATAATCCACATTCCATTATGTGTCATTGATGTCCATATCTTGTTCCAAAGCTACCATTTTGGCATAGCCCAAGAGTACATTGGCAAATAGAAACTAATTTGGTTGGAAAATCATTTTTGTTGCATATAGTAAAATGGTGAGATAAATATATGATAAAATGGTAAGATAAATGAGAATTCCATTTGCCACCTTTGCGTATATTTTTTTCTTCAAATATATTTCTTTGATGCTCCTACTTTGTGCAATTAAATGCTTATGAACCTCCACCAAATTTCTATGTTGAAACATAATTTGAATTGAAATTCTAATGACACCACTACATAAATAAGAAAAACAAGCATCTATCAACAGAAATCTTGAAACAATCAATAGGCCCTTGGTCTACTGGTGAATTTGTTTGGTTCTGAATGAGCCCACCAGGGATCAAGTCTTGTTGAGTGAAAAGGCTCTAACACCATAAGGGATGAGGCCAAGATCGTGCCCCAGGTGGATTTTGGAAGAATGGATACCCCTCAGTCCTTAGATCTTAGTCGAAGAGGTTCTCTGAACCTTCAACAAAAAAATCTTGAAATAATATAGCTTAAGGGGGCCCTATATTAGCTTCTAAACATTCGACACTTATAATATATTGATTAAACCCAACAGTTTAGAGAGGAACATCTACATAGAAATCCCCCTATGACTAAAACTATTTTCAAGTATTAAATCCAATTTATTAAAATCACAAACTGACCCAATTGTTTCTTTAAAAATAAAAGTTGATGTAACAATTTGGACATCATCATAAATTTTTTATTTAGCCAAACATACCCAATTTATTGGTGTGTGAACAGATCATCTAATCTAAGCCAGAAAATAATATATATAAATATATGGGGCTGCTTTGTCTCCTACTCAACAAAATGGACAAAATGACTAAATTTTATTAACAGGTCATGTCATCTTTCATTTAAAGATTATTTTAGAATTAAAAGTAATTATATAGTTGAGTGGGGGGCCAGAATGTCATTGGTAATTAATTATTTAATACTGTCTGAGTTTACATGTATTTTTCTTTTCATTAAAAATTAATTATAAAGAAAGAGGAATTTATTGTTTGCTATTTACAATCATGCAAACATAAATAAATATAGTTTTATTTTATTAAAATAGATTAAGATAAATTAAAATATTTATTTTTATTATTTTAAATATTAATAAATATATAAAATAAATAAATAAAATATATAATCTATTTTAGAACTAGAAACTATTTCAAATACAGTTTAAATTTGAAACAATCTAAGTAAATGAAACAACTAAAACATTTCAATTGTAATCCAAATGTTGACATGACAAACATAGAATTTGTAAACACTCAAATTTCACAAATAATTTAAAACTACAAGAATTTTACACATTTTGGAAGCACATGAAAGAAATATAAAATCTCATATTTTCCCTGTTCTAGTCTTCTATGTGACATTTCCCCGATTTAGCAAAAAATGTAATTTCTTCCTGTTGGCAAGTGATGTTTTAGAGCACTATGGATCACTTAAGGGTTTTCATTTATGACAACACTTATGCTAGAGTGATCGCATGAAGTGAGTATAGGTACTGGAGAGACAGTCATGAAAATGACTAAGTACAAAATCAAAATATAACAATATTCTGCAGTACAGTTTTGGTCAGCGAAGATGATATGTAATATATTATGGATTGCGAAGTTATAGGAAGACATTTTGGGATATGTATGACCTCCAGTTAAGGTCGCACATGTTTTTGTATTGATATCAGGAAGATATAGTGATATGAAAGTATGCGAAGATAGAGAAATAATGAAACAAGGTATGTGAATAGTCGTGATGATTAAGGGAAGGCTAGACAGTATGGTAACGTGAAAAGTCAAATGAAAGTTGTATATTGCTGAAAATTTGGTAATACAATATTGTCGACTCTACATTTATCATTTATATAAGAAATTGTTATGTTTTGTATTGTATTATAGAGCTGACTGGATGACGTAATTGATATAAGTATATAGAGTGTTTTGTGGAAGTGATAAGTGTGAAACTATGTGATAGAAATGGATCCAAATTTGGGATATTAGTAAAGGTAGATAGATGCGAGATCTGTGATTGACAGAGCTATAATTGGAACTATCAAAGCATAGAAGATGCTTGTATGTTCACTACTTGAAGAACACTTTTGTGACAGAGTTTTGATTGTAAGAGTTGTAAGCTCACCACACCTTTAACAAGGTTTTTGTATACCCCTAATAGGGTTTTGTATTCCTCTAATAAGGAAATGTACTATGTAATACTCAGCTCCTAATAGGGCTAGATCTCCTAATAGGGATTCAATAATTTAGTGCATAGTTGTGGGTACCACCCCCACTAAGGTTTTCCCTTGGCTAGGGTTTCGTCGAAAACAAATAATGGTGATGCAGGAGCATCACGGGTCCTTGGAAATCCTATGTCACCAAAAACATATTTGAGTTTTTTTGTGTTGCTCAGTTCCTACTTTGATCGAGTTGGTTGGTGTTGCTCAGTTTCCTTTGTGCACTGATGTTGGTCAGTTATCCCTCTAGCACTCAGTTAATTTCCTAGCGCTCGGTGATGCTTGTCTGGCACTCGGTTGGATTTTCTTACCGATGGGTTTATTTTGATTTCTCGTTGAGGCTGACTTGTGTATTTATTATGGGTTTTAGATTTAATAATGGTATCCATCATTGGGAAGCATGTGGTCCCAGATCTGACCATTCCTTTCATTGATTATGGATCTGAAGGCCGACTTAGTTCAGTAGCCTCTTGTATAAGTATAGTTGTTTGGTTAGAGTTTAGAGAGCTTGGATAGGAGTAAGAAGATATAATATTAGAGATGGTTGGCATATCCTCACATGTTTGAGGACTTCTGTAGTTCATTGTAATATCTAGCTGTAACTGAGAAGGCCTTATAGCCCGACATGTATGAATCGATTTGAATTAATATATGAATGATCCTATGTTTTATCTCTCCCATTGTGTTGTTGTTGCTTTCATGTGTTGTTGAGCAAGGTGGTTCAGGTTGGGTGTGAAATTCCTTGGCCCCTCCTACCCTCGCTTGCGTCAGGTGGTATTAGAGTGAGGTTAGATCTAGATCTAGGTTTGCAAATCTAGATTTGTAGGTTCCTTCTTGTGAAGCCCTATTTGAATTGTTGTGGGGTAGCAGATTGTGATATGACCTGAATTTGCAAAGGGTTTTCAAGATGGTTCATGGGAGGTAAGATGCAGATCCATGATTGGCAGACATGTTGAGACAAATTGCTGCTAGATTGGAAGCTATTGAAACAACCCAGAGAAGAGGAAGGCATCTTGAGGATGTTAGTGATGATGAAGTTTAGGTAGAACAAGGTGATGTAGAACCTTCACCTATGATGGATCAGGGTGAGGAAATATTCTTGAAGGCTTTGACAAGTCTGAAGTCTACACCACACTTTAATCCTTTTGAGTATGGTGGAAAGATGGATTCTAATGAATTGGTGGATTGGATCACTGAGATGGAAAATTATTTTGAGTATGAAAATGTACTTGAAGACAAGAAAGTGAAAATTGCAAGCACAAAGTTGAAAAGTAATGCAACCTTATGGTGGGAACATCTGAAACTAGACAGAAAGAGGAAAGGAAAAGACAAAATCAAGGTATGGAGTAAAATGGTGAATAAATTGAAAGGAAAGTTCTTACCTTATGATTATCAGATTAACTTAGTTAGACGAATGCAAAGTTTGAGGTAGAAAGATAGCTTGGTAAAGGAATATACTGAGGAATCATATAGATTAGATATCAGATCTGGACATGATGAAGATGATGTGGAAATAATTTCTAGATACCTGAATGGTTTGAGAGTTTCCATCGAAGAAGAGATCAGTTTGGTCAAATTGGAGAACACTGAAGAGGCTTATTAATTTGCATTGAAAGCTAAGGAGAAATTGAAAAAGAGACATGAGCACAAACAAAGAGGTAGAGGTGGTAGATTCCCTAGAGGAAGAGGTAGATCTAATGGTGAAACTGGTAGATTTGAACCAGAAAAGACAAATCTGGATAAAGACAAGACCGAGTGGAAAGGTGAAAGTTCATCTAGAGACAGAGGTAGTAACTACCGAGGTGGTTATAATAGAGGAAGTTTCTGAGGAACTTGTTACAATTTTGGAGAAGAAGGACATAGATCTTTTGAGTGTACACATGTAAGTAAGAAGGTTGGTAATAGTCGGAATGCTTTGGTGTAAGAAGAGCCACCGAATGAACTTGAGAAGGAAAATAACTTGATGGTGAGGAGAGCACTATGGAATGAAAGTAAAAAGGAAGATTTGATAAGGAAAATTTTGTTCAAGACTAGATGTAGAGTTTCTAACAAAGTTTGGAAGGTAATCATTGATAGTGGTAGCTTAGAGAATCTGGCATCTGAAGAGATGGTCACAAAGTTGCAATTGGAAAGGTTGAAACATCTGAAGTCCTACTAGATTTCATGGATCAAGGATGAGCATACACTCCTGGTAAGTGAACAATGTTATGTGAACTTGAAGATTGGAAAGTACTATGGTAAGGTGTTATGTGGTATCATGCCTATGGATTTTTGTCACATTTTGTTGGGTAGACCTTGGCAATATGATAGACATGCTATATATGATGGGAGATTGCATAGGTATACTATTGTGGCTAATAAAAATAAACAAATCTTGTTACCTTTGATGGAAGAACCTGTTAGTAATGTTTTCACATCTATGAAAGTTTTCTTGATGGAAGGAAGAAAGTTTGTTAAGGATTTAAAGATAAATGATGTATGTTTTGTTGTGATTCCTAATAAATCGACTAAGAAAATAGAGGATAATGTTCCTGAGGAGATTGATAAGTTACTCACTAAGTATAGTGAAATCATTTATGATAATGTACCTGATGGTTTTCCACTGAAAAGAAGCATTGATCATTGCATGGATCTAATCCTCGAAGCTAGTTTACCAAATAAGGAACCTCATCAGTTGACCTACCGAGAATCAAGAATTGAACCGATAGATTCAAGAATTGTTGGAGAAAGGTTTGATCAAAGAAATTTTGAGTCCTTGTATAGTATCTGCAGTATTGACACCTAAGAAGAATGGAGAATGGTGAATGTGTACTGATCCCAGAGAAATCAACAAGATAATAGTAAAGTATAGGTTTCTATACCAAGAATGAATGATATAATGGATAGTTTGACTGGAGCAAAGTATTTTACCAAGATTAATTTGAAAAGTGGGTATCATTAGATCAGAATCATAGAAGGTGATGAATGGAAGACTGCTTTCAAGAAAAAAGAAGGTTTTTATGAGTGGTTGGTTATGCCTTTTGGTTTAACTAATGCACCGAGTACTTTTATGAGGTTGATGAATGAAGTTTTGAAGAAATTCTTGGGTAAGTTTGTGATTGTATATCTTGATGATATTTTGATATTTAGTAAGACTAGAGAAGAACATTTGTTGCATGATAGGCAAGTTTTGTAGAGATTGAAAGAAGAAAAGTTGCTGATAAATCTGAAAAAGTGTTCATTCATGAAAGAGGAGATTGTGTATTTGGGATTTGTGATTTTAGCTAATGGTTTAAAAATGGATCCTAAAAAGGTTGAAACTATTTTGAATTGGCCTACACTTGCGAATTCTAGCGAGGTAAGATCATTTCATGGTTTGGCAAGTTTTTACTAAAAGTTCATTAGAAATTTTAGTTCAATTTTTAATGCTATGACTGAGACTATGAAAGGAGACAAAAGAGAATTCAAGTGGACACATGGAGCTCATAAAAAGTTTTGAGACTTTAAAGCAGAAGGTTCCTGAATCACCTATTTTGGCATTGCTTGATTTCAATAAGATATTTCAAGTGGAATGTGATGCAAGTGGAAGTGCAATTGGAGCTATGTTGAGTCAAGAAGGTAAACCTTTTGCTTTCTTTAGTGAAAAGTTGAATGATGCAAAAAGAAAATATTATGTGTTGTTGGACTACAACTAATTTGGAATCGAATTGAAGAATCCGTGATTAAAGATCACTGAGAAGTTGCTGATTAGATATGTAATATGATTAAATCAATATTATGTTGTCATTGATGTCAACTAGTTTGACAACACTTATCTTGTAAGTTACTATACCAAGACATTTGAAGAAAGGTGAAAGAAATGAAGAATAGAGAAATCTACATGGGGAAAGATGTACATGATAAATGAGGATAAGGAACACATTGAGTAACTTGTTGATGAGTCTATGACTTGATGATATTGACTTTATTATGTTGCATTCATCTATGATAAAGTATAGAGCTGAAAGACACAAAGTAGTCTTGTCCTTAAATGAAGCAATTCTAGTATACACTGATGGAGTGTAGTGTATACCAATTGCAGTATTAACCGAGAAGTGTTCACTGACACATTTCTTTGTTAACCAAGTGGAACAGAATGAACTAAATGATTATTTTAGTCAATAAGATTGATGAGCTAGCAAGAATATAACATCGAGGTAACGAATAATATTTGTTACACAGATCGACGGCTGACAAAATTCAGGAAAGATCTAAAGGATGAGAATCAAACATGTTATTGACACAAGTACTGAGAAATTTTAAAGCGGAAAAATCTATGAATGTGGTTAAGCAGCAAAATCTGATGATGGAGAAGAAAATGATTTACTCGTCTATATAAGAGAACATAATTTCTTAATAGAAGGATGCTGGAAGAAGTAGAAACTGCATGAATATCACGTGAACAAGGTTTTCATGCATTCTGATCATATTGGTTAAGTAAGAATGAAGATGAAAAACAATTACTAAGCTACAAAGAGCTATTATCGATGGATAGTAAGTTGATACAGTATTGAATCTGAAGTGAAATATTGGTCAGAAGGATTTGTATGGACTAAATATTGATCTGTAATCTACAATTGAATTTGTATTAAGGTAGATCATTTACTATTACATATTTAACCATTGTGTATAGTCAAAATCTCTTAATCGAGTGGACTCTGAAAGTCTTGTGATGTATCATTCATAGAATGAACATTGTTATCCTATCAACCCCATAGTGAATGCTAGTTGGATGATAACTTCTAGTCTAAAATCCTCTAACAAGGTCACACCTGACATTGTGTTTGTAAACCTTTAACAGGGTTGGGTCTTAACCAACCTCACTTCAGAAGAGTGAACAATTTTGGGTTGCCGGTCCCAGGTGGTTTTTCCCTTTACAAGGTTTCCATGTTAAATCTCTTGTGTTATGTGTTGATTGTGATATTTATTTGTTATCATTCTTTACATGTTACATGTTACATGTTAGATTTGATCGGTAACTGTTACAGTATTTGACTGGTAATCGATAAAAGCCCAGACAGTGAAAGTAATTATGTTTACCAAGGAGCAAAAATTGAAGAAGTTGTTTTGAATTATTTGGGACACTAGATAACTGATTCACCCCCCTCTCAGTTATTATAACAATTGGTATCAGAGCTGTGGTTGCTTGGAACATAATTTTAAGGACTTAAGCATAAAGGTCTTAAGATGTATAAGAGGGAAGTACCAAAACTAAACAAGGAGAGCTTCACAGTATGGAAAAGAAAAGTGAAGCTACACATATCTGGAATTGGGAACTCTGCACTAGATCTGATGGAGAATGGCTACATACAACCGCTCACTGGTCTCTTAACTCTTGATCAACTAAAGGACAAGCATGAACATAATGTTACTATGATGGAACTTGCTACTGCCTATACCGACACTGAATTTGAAGATATTAAGACATGCACAACTACCAAAGCAATGTGGGCTAAGTTAACACTAATATACAGTGGAGATCTGAATGTCCAAAGAGCCCGAGCTAAAAGCCTAAGAGGTAGATTTGATGATATGAGAATGAAAGAAGGTGAGAACATTGTCCAATATTCAAATAGACTAAAAGAGGTGGTAAATTCTTTTAGAGCATCTAATGGAGTGATTGATGATGAAATAGTGATGAGCAAGATTCTCAAAACTTTTCTACTAGTTTATGCAATCAGGATTTTTGCAATTCATGAAACAAGAGCTACATCCAACCTTACTCTTGACACTTTGATTGGTAAACTTACAAATTTTGAATTAAACAACTTTGATAATAATGTTGTTCCTTCTGTTGAATCTACTTTCATGTCTTCTTTGAAGATTGGAAAGTCTAGCAAGAATAGTAAGAATTTTGATAGTGATGACAATACTAATGATGAACTTGATGAGCTTGAAGCTCTTATGGCCAGAAGATTTCCCAAAGAAAAAGGAAGGTATAGAGGTAAGCTACCTTTGGCATGCTTTAATTGTAAAGAAGTCAATCACATCATTGCTAGATGTCCTCAAAAGAAAGATGATGATAGATCCAAAGACTGATTTGAAGGAAGCTATGGGAGAAGAGTCAACAGAGGCTACCGACACAACAACAAAGACAACTAAGATGATAAAGGCAAAAAGGTATGTTACATAGTCAAAGATATTGAAACTAAATCTAATTCTAATGATGATATAGAAGTTGTATTTATTTCTATGAAAGATGACTCCGAGGAGGAAGAGAAACATAAAGAGACATCACTGATCTCAAAAGTAAGTAGAAATGATACATGGATCATAGACAATGGCTATACATATCATATGACTGGTGATGTAGAGAAGTTTGATCATCTTGTTGAATATAATGGAGGATCTATGAGAATGGGAAATGATGCACCTTGTATGGTAAGAGGTAAAGGCTCGCTGATGATCAATGACAGATTACAATGTGAAAATGCATACTGGGTAGATGGATTGAACTATAATTTGTTAAGTGTGGCTTAGTTGAACAATTCAGGCCACCAAATAGCTTTTGAGAGCAAAAAGGTGAAGCTCTATGATGATGGAGGAAGACTTGTTAGAACTGCTACACAATCTAGAGGTAATCTATTCTATCTTGATATGGATCAGTCTTCTTGTTTGTTAATAAGAGATGAAGATGCTTGGTTGTGGCACAAAAGGTTATGAAATGTGAACTTTGACAATATGATAAAGATTAGTAGAAAGAAGAGTTAGAGGATTGCCTAACTTAACAAAACATGATCATGCCATGTGCCATGAATGTTAGAAAGGTAAGATGACTAAGTCTAGTTTTAAAAGCAAAGTCTATTCAACAAAGAAGATACTTGAGTTGGTTCATACCAATCTATGTGGTCCTATGAGAACTCAGAGCTATTTTGGTGATAGATATTTTATTCTTTTTGTTGATAATTATACTAGGCTGATGACTATTATGTTCTCGAAAGAGAAATCTAAAGCTTTCAAAATGTTTAAGTGGTATAAAGCTAAGGTAGAAAAAGAAACTAGAAAGGAAATAAAATGCTTAAGATCTAATAGAGGAGGTGAATTTATCTCTGATGAATTTACTAATTTCTATAATGAGCATGGAATCAAAAGACATGTATCTGCACCGAGGACACCTCAACAAAATGGCATTGCTGAAAGGAGGAACAGGTCTATAATTGACTGTGCTAGAACATTGATGATATAGAAGAATGTTGCTCAGACATATTGGATGGAAGTTGTCAGCATAGCTGTGTATGTTCTTAACCGAGTACAACTGAAGAAGGAATCCAATCGAACACCTTATGAACTATGGTTTGGACACAAACCTACTATAAGTTATTTCAAAAATTTTGTAAGTAAATGCTTTATTTTGAAAGATGAAAGAAATGGAAAATTTGATTCTAAAGGAGATGAAGGGATATTTTTGGGATATTCCACTACAAGTAAAGCATATAAATGTTTGAATAAGGTTACAAATAAGATAGTTGAAAGTACTAATGTTCGTGTTGATGAGTTTGATGAAAAGTACATAGAGGAAAGTACAAAGGAACTAGAAGACTACGGTAGATTCACTTACATTGAATATCCAAAGTATCTACCAATGCTGCAAGCTATGACAACTGGTCAGCAGGGAAACAATGCAGGACAACAAGCAACACAAACCGAGGAACAAGATGGAGCTACCGAGCAAGGAAATGACCCTGAGCATGATGAGAAAGAAAGGAGAAATCAAGTTTTGGCTAGTTTTGTCAAAAGACATCATCCTGAGACACAAATCATTGGAGACAGACATGCTGGAATGCAAACTAGAAGCAAAACAAGACAAGGTACATGTCTAATTTGTGAATTTTAACCTAAAACTGTGAAAGTTGCATTAGAGAATGAAGAATGGGTTAATGCAATGAAGGAGGAAATAGAGAAAATAGAAAAGGACAAAACCTAGTCCTTAGTACCCCGGCCAAAAGATAAGAATGTTATTGATACTAAGTGGATATACAGGAATAAATTGAATGAAAATGGTGAAGTCACAAGAAATAAAGCTAGATTGGTATGCAAGGGATATGCATAGGAAGAAGGCATTGACTATGGTGAAACATTTGCACCTATTGCTAGATTGGAAGGAGTTAGAATGCTACTTGCATATGCTACACACAAGAAATTCAAAGTCTATCAAATGGATGTGAAGTTAGCATTTCTGAATGGTATACTTGAAGAAGATGTCTACATTGAACAACTTGAAGGATTTGTTGATCCCAACAATAAAGACATGGTATGTAGATTACATAAAGCTTTATATGGATTGAAGCAAGCACCGAGAGCATGGTATGAAAGACTTCATACTTACTTATTGAGTATTGGATTTGTTAGAACAAGTGAAAAAAACAATCTATATATGAAAGGTGATACTGATGATACTATTATCATTTATAAAATATTTGTTGATGACATTATGTTCGGAGGCTCAAATCTTGTTTGCAAGGTATTTTCTGATGAAATGAAAAAGGAATTTGAAATGTCTATGTTCGGAGAGATTAAGTTCTTTCTTGGACTACAAGTGATTCAGCAGAGTGATGGAATATTCATCACACAATCTAAATACATAAAGGAAGTACTGAAGACATTTGGCATGGAAGCTACTAAACCTGTGGGAACACTGATGGCTACTAGATGCAAATTGACAAAGGAGGATGAAACTACAGAGGTAAATCAGACACTTTATCGATCCATGATTGGTAAGTTAATGTACATAGTTCACAGTAGACTCAATATAGCACATGTTATGGGTATTGTTGCAAGATTTTCTACTAGTCCTAGAGAATCACACATGATAGCTACAAAAAGGATCCTTAAGATACTTGAAGAAAATAGAGAATTATGGATTATGGTATCCTAAGGAAGGGAAGTTTGAACTGAAAGTTTACATCGATGCTAATTGGGCTAGAAATGTGGATGATAGAAAAAGCACCACCGGAGGAGCATTTTTCTTTTGTGAAAGATTTGTAACATGGATAAGTAAAAAGAAGGCTTGTATTTCTCAGTCTACATCTAAAGCAGAGTATGTTGCTACTACTACTAACTGTTCAAACATTGCATATATCAAGCAAGTGTTGGAAGGAATGAATGAGGTAATCACTGACTCAGTGATTATATATTGTGACAACACTAGTGCTATTAATATTTCAAAGAATCCTATGATGCACTCTAAGACAAAGCATATATCTATTAAGTATCATTACTTAAGAGAACAAGTGCAAGAGAAGCAAGTGAAGTTAGAATTTTTCACATCTAAAGAACAACTTGCAGATATTTTTACAAAGCCTCTACCGAAGGACACATTTGAATACTTGAGGACTAGACTTGGGATCTGTCCCCTATCTATTAGTCACTAAGGTGATCTGGTTGTTGCATCAGCCTATTTCTATCATAAGATTATTCATGTTGATGTAGCATAGTTCACACTTTGAATCATGTTCAAGGTTGTGATTAAGTTTGAAGAACTTGAACCGATTGGGATATCAGTATTTAGAGATACAGAGGAAGACAAAATTGTTTGTTTATTTGTTTCTTTGGCATTGCTATCAAAGGGAGAGATAAATAATATGAAAATGAACAAGCTATGAAAAGGAACAAGCACCGATGAGAATTATCTGAGGGAGAGACAATTTGAATGAGACAGAGTATTGAAGATTAGTTACAAAGAACAGAAGTAGGAACAGGAGAACTGAAAATGAGAAGTGAAAAGAACACAACTACAAAATGGTAAAGCTGTATTTCTAATGCTGTTTAGTAACATAGTGATTAAACATATTAAGTCTATTTGACTTACAACATTTTTTTTACAAAGTTGTAGAATATATGTTTGGTATGTGTATGGTACATTTCATATTACTTGAGTTGCCATCAATGCCAAAGGGAGAGATTGTTGGACTACAACTGATTGTGAATCGGATTGAAGAATCTGTGATTAAAGATCACTGAGGAGTTGTTGATTAGATATGTAATATGATTAAATCGGTATTATGTTGTCATTGATGTCAACTAGTTTGACAACACTTATCTTGTAAGTTACTATATCAAGACATCTGAAGAAAGGTGAAAGAAATTAAGAACAAAGAAATCTACATGGGGAAAGATGTACATGATAGATGAGGATAAGGAACACATTGAGTAACTTGTTGATGAGTCTATGACTTGATGATATCAACTTTATTATGTTGCATTCATCTATGATAAAGTATAGAGCTGAAAGACACAAAGCAGTGTTGTTGGTAAATGAAGCAATTCTAGTATACACCGAAGGAGTGTAGTGTATATCGATCATAGTAATAACTGAGTAGTGTTCACTAACGCATTTCTTTGTTAACCAAGTGGAACAGAATGAACTAAATGATTAGTTTAGCTGATAAGATTGATGAGCTGGCAAGAGTATAACATCGAGGTAATGAATAATATTTGTTACATAGATCGACGGCTGACAAAATTTAGGAAGGATCTAAAGGATGAGAATCAAATGTGTTATTGACACAAGTGCCAATAAATTTTGAAGTGACAAAATCTATGAATGTGGTTAAGCAAAAAAATCTGATGGTGGAGAAGAAAATGATTTACTCGTCTATATAAGAGAACATAATTTCTTAATAGAAGGATGTCAGAAGAAGTAGAAATTGTAGGAATATCATGTGAACAAGGTTTTCATGCATTCTGATCATACTAGTTAAGTAAGAATGGAGATGCAGAACAATTACTGAGATATAGAGAGCAATTACCGACGGACAGTAAGTTGATACAGTATTGAATCTGAAGTGAAATATTGGTCAAAAGGATTTGTATGGAATAAATATTGATTTGTAATCTGCAATTGAATTTGTATTAAGGTAGATCATTTACTGTTACATATTTAACCATTGTATATAGTCAAAATCTCTTAATCGAGTGGACTCTAAAATTCTTATGATGTATCATTCATAGAATGAACATTTTTATCCTGTCAACCCCATAGTGAATGTTGGTTGGATGATAACTTCTAGTCTAAAATCCTCTAACAAGGTCACACCTGACAGTGTGTTTGTAAACCTTTAACAAGGTTGGGTCTTAACCGACCTCACTTCAGAAGAGTGAACAATTTTGGGTTGCCAGTCCCAGGTGGTTTTTCCCTTTATAGGGTTTCCACATTAAATCTCTTGTGTTATGTGTTGATTGTGATATTTGTTTGTTATCATTCTTCATGTGTTACATGTTACATGTTAGATTTGATCGATAACTATTACAGTATTTGATTGGTAATCGATAAAAGAATAGACAGTGAAAGTAATTAGTGTTTACCGAGGAGCAAAAATTAAAGAAGTTGTTTTGAATTATACATTTTGTTTTGGGACACTGGATAATTGATTCACCCCCGTCTCAGTTATTCTAACATGTGTATGATCAAGAATTATATGCTATTGTTCAAGCACTGAAGAAATGGAGACATTATTTGATACCGAGTGAATTTGTGTTGTATACCGATGATAAGGCTTTATAGTATTTGGGTAGTCAGAATAAATTGAATCAGAGACATATGAAATGGGTTGAGTATTTGTAGAGTTATACATTTGTGATAAAACATAAGAGTGGAGTCACTAATCGAGTTGTTGATGCATTGAGTAGAAGGAGATCTTTGATGACTGAGATGAAAATTGGAATTTTAGGCTTTGATGACATGAGAGATTCTTATGAATTTGATTTTGATTTTTCTGAGTCATGGAGAAAGTGCAGAGCACCTATTCAAGATCAACAAAGTACTAAATGGGATGAATATTTTTGGCAAGGAGGTATGTTGTTTAAAGGTATTTAGTTGTGTATACTAAGAGGACCTATGAGAACTAATTTGATAAAAGAGAAACATAGTGGTGGTTTGGATGGACATTTGGGTGTTGATAAGACATGGAGTTTGCTTAAGGAGAAATAATTTTGGCCTCAGTTGTATAAAGATGTTTGGAAATTTGTGAAAAGTTGTGGAGTTTTTCAAGTTGTGAAAGGAGTTAGTCAGAATACTAGATTGTATACACCGATTGTTGTATCTGAGAAACCTTGGATTGACATCAGTATGGATTTTGTTCTTGGCTTAACGAAGACAGTAAGAGGTAATGATTCTATATTTGTTGTTGTGGATAGATTTTCTAAAATGGCACATTTTATACCTTGTAGAAAGACATTAGACATAGTTAATGTAGATCTTTTCTTTAAGGAAATTGTCAGATTGCATTGATTACCGAGGATTATTATCTCTAACCAAGATAGTAAATTTGTTGGATACTTTTGGAAGAATCTTTGGAGAAAGTTGGGTATTGAGTTGAAATATAGTTCTACATTTCACCCACAAACCGATGGACAGACAAAAGTTGTGAATAGAAGCTTGGGAAATCTTTTGAGATGTTTAGTTGGAGACACACTAGGTAATTGGGATTTTGTGTTGGCACAAGTAGAGTTTGCATACAATAATTTAGTGAATAGGAGTACTAGAAAAACACCATTTGAGATTGTCAATGGCATACAGCTGAGAGGTATATCTGATTTGAGAGACATTGATGATGAAAGAAAGAGAAGTGCTAGAGGAGAAAAATTTGTTGAGTACATGAAGACATTGCATGAAGATGTGAAGCTGAAACTTGAAAAGAGTAATTAGAAATACAAAGATAGAGCTAATAGATCAAGAAAACATAATACTTTTGATGTTGGTGACAAAGCGATGGTTCATTTGAGAAAAGACAAATTTCTTGTTGGAACATATGGGAAGCTAAAGATGAAGAAGTTTGGACCGTGCAAGATTCTGAGAAAATTTGACAGTGGAAATGCATATGAAGTTGAGTTACCTGATGACATGGATATATCACCTATATTCAACATTGCTGATTTGTATGAGTTTCATGAACTTGAAGAAGACACGACAGTACCAATGGAATATCCTAATAAACAAAATGAAGAAGTTGAGTAGATTTGGTGGTAGAGAGTTGGTAGAAGTACAAGAGGTAAACACTATATGGAATATCTGGTAAAGTGGAAGAATAGACCAATTGAAGAAAGTTCATGGATTTCCCAGTCTGAGTTGGATGCAGCTCAGATCATACCTATTGAATGATTCACAGAATCATTTTAAAATAACCCCAGGTGTCTAATGTAGGAGCATCTCAGGTCCTTGGCAATCCTATATCACCAAAAACATATTTAAGTTTGTTTGTGTTGCTTGATTCCTACTTTGACCGAGTTGGTTCAGTGTTGCTTGGTTTCCTTTGTTCACCGGTGTTGGTCAGTTATCCCTCTAGTGCTCGGTTAATTTCCTAGTGCTTAGTGATGCTTGTCTGGTGCTTGGTTGGATTTTCTTACCGACGGGTTTCTTTTGAGTTCCTGTTGAGGCTGACTTGTGCATTTATCTAGTTGTTCCTTTTGTTGATTGTGGATCTGAAGGCTGACTTAGTTCAGTAGCCTCTTGTATAAGTATAGTTGTTTGGTTAGAGTTTAGAGAGCTTAGATAGGAGTAAGAAGATAGAAGATTAGAGATGGTTGGCAGATCCTTGCATGTTTGAGGACTTCTGTAATTCATTGTAATATCTGGCCATAACCGAGAAGGCCTTATAGCCTAACATGTATGAATCAATTTGAATTAATATATGAATGATCTTGCATTTTCTCTCTCCCACTGTGTTGTTTCTTCTATGTGTTTTTGAGCAAGGTGGTTTAGTTTGGGTGTGCCATTCCTTAGCCCCTCCTTCCCTCACTTGTGTCAAATGGTGTTATGAGTTATGTGTTGTGTTTATGTTATTTTCATTTCAACATTGATATGGTTTATTTGCAATTGCTTGAAAGTTTAATTTAAAGTGTTGTAATACTGATTCACCCCCCCCTTAGGATTACTTAATCCTAATAATTGGTATCCAAGATATTGGCCCTTGGAGAGAAAGCCTAACAACTTAAGGGAGATCATAATGGATTTAGAAAGTTTGCAAGAGAACTTTGAAGCAGCACTTGATGATCTAGATAAAGAAAAGGCTGGGAATGGTGGATTGAAATTCAAATTGAGAAGAGAAAAAGGTTTCATCAAGAAACTAAAGGAACAACTTGAAATTTCAAAAAGTAAGAGACAAGACCTTATAGATAAGATCAAAGAGGATTCAAACAATGATACATTAGACCAAGTAAAGAAGTTGGAGCAAGAAAAAGAGCAAATCAATCTTCTGATGATTAAAAAAATTCAACATGAAAAGGATGTAAGATACAAAGTTGAAGAGACACTAAAAGAAGAAAATGTGCAGATTGGACAAATGAAGACAGAACTTGATCACTACAATGATACATGTCAAGAATTGGAGTACAATCAGATCATAAAAGGTGAACTCACTCAATCCAAATTTCACATTGAGAAGTTACACATGAGTAGTGATAAAATTGATGAACAAAGAGAGAGACAAAAACCTAAAGGAGACATGACTGGAATTGGATACAATGAAGGAGAATGTTCTAAGACTAATAAAGAATCTCATGAAGTGAAGACTAAAGACAAACCTACTCTTGAAGAACCTAAAGATCAGATCAAAACTTTTAGAGGTAGATGCTTTGGATGCAACAAAGTTGGACACATGAAGAGAGATTGCAAAAGTAAAGGTACTTTCAAACCCTTTACCAGTTATTGTTATAACTATTATGCATATGGACATAAGAAAGAAGAATGTAGAAAACCTGATCAGTTAAGGTAAAAACAATATTACATTAGAGAGGAGTTAGCAGCTAAGATCACATGCTAAAAATGCAATAACCTTTGGCATACTGCAAGGTATTGTAAGCTACAGGTTAATTAGGATAGAAGAAGACCACCTACATGTTTCAAATGCAATAACTAAGGACACATAGTGATGTAGCACAACACTCTCTGTTAACAATAAAACTTAATTACAAGACAAATAAACACAGATTTAAAACCTTCAATATTTTCCATTCATCACCGACTGCCTCTACAATTTGTTGCAAACTCTTAAGTAGCCAAAAAACCTAAAAAATCAGGAAAACTAAAAATTACCCTTTTTGACAGTTTTTTCCATAGTTGTTTTTTGGCCATTTTTGGTAATTTTCAAAACAACACCTAAAAAGCTAAGTTTTTGCCTAAACATGCCCTCGACTAAGTTAGAATGAATTGCCAAATAATATCTGAGATTATAAACATAAATTCAGATTTATTACAAAATAAAACTTTCTAAAAATGAGAGAAAAAACACTAAAAGTTTATTTTAGAGCCCTAAATGAAACTTTCAAATCCCAAAAATGTGCCAAAATGGACCCCAATTGATCTGAGATCATTAGAAAAACAAATGGCACCTCTTGAGGCATGCACCCAAAAAATTTCAGCAAAAACCCAGACCTGAGTCAAAAGTTATGACCTTCGGAAGTTTCTATATTAGTTTATGACCTACAAAAGGTTCTGCATCATTCTCCCCTTCTTTAAAGAAACACAATGCCTGCAAGTGTTTTTCTATGAACTGATGCAACTTTGTGGGGTTCAACTTCATCACTTCCCACTCTAAGATCCAAGTGCTATTTGTTGCTGGTAATCCCTCCCACTGAATAAGGTACCTATTGTAATGACCATTTTGGGTGATTGTGGTCTGCTTATCCAGAATGTGGGCAATCTTTTCCTTCTTTTTACTTGGAAGGTGGTGATGCCAATCCACCTCATCTTTACTATTTGTCTTAGATAGTTCTCCATGAAATTTATATAAATTAGAAACATTAAATATAGGAGAAATATCCAGATCATCTGGTAAACAAACCTCATAAGCATTCTCATTGATCTTCTTCAAAATTTGGCAAGGACCTATCTTTTTGTGTTTTAGCTTATGATATGTGCCAGTAGGAAATCTCTCACACCTCAAGTACACCATCACCAAATCACTTGTATTAAATATTTGTCTCCTTCTACTGATATCTACAACAACCTTATATCACTCATTGCTATCTTGCAATTTACTCCTCACATCTTGTTGAAGTTGTTGAAGGTGTTCACCAAATGATTCCCCATCATCATGAATTCTATCTTGCACAAGGAGTTGTACAAGGTCCAAAACACCCTAAGGATTCTTACCATATACAATCTGAAAAGGAGATTTTCTAGTTGATCTGTTAACAGAACTGTTGTAAGAAAACTCTGCTTGAGGCAATGCCAAGTCCCACTCCTTGGGTGTTTCACCAACAATGCACCATAACAAGTTTCCTAAGCTCCGATTGACTACCTCAGTTTGCCCATCAGTTTGGGGA
The DNA here is from genome assembly GCA_027943335.1 of Chamaecyparis obtusa. Taxonomy (NCBI): domain Eukaryota; kingdom Viridiplantae; phylum Streptophyta; class Pinopsida; order Cupressales; family Cupressaceae; genus Chamaecyparis; species Chamaecyparis obtusa. The sequence continues at coordinate 183,893 of BSBK01001063.1, forward strand.
TTATAGGCACTACTAAACTGCAACTATGTTCCCATCTTCTTCCATAAGGTCCTCTAGAAATGACTCAAAAATTTAGTATCCCTATCAGATGTGATAGTCTTTGGAATGCCATGGAGTCTAACAACTTCTGAGAAAAATAAGTTGGATATCCTTGTGGAATCATTAGTTTTTTTACAAGCAGTAAAATGACCCATCTTAGAGAATCTATCAACAACTACAAAAATAGAATCTATACCTCATTGGGTGTGGGGAAGCCCCAATACAAAATCCATACTCACATCTATCCATGGCTTGATGGGTATAGGTAGAGGTGTCTACAATCTGGTGTTTTGGGAGTGACCCTTAGCCACTTGACGGATTCTACACCTTGCCACATACTTAGTAATGTCCCTTTTCAGTTTTGACCAGTAGTATTTATCTTCAACCAAGGCTATCATCTTGTCCTTCCCAAAGCGACCAGCTAAACCACCACTATAAAATTCTTGGATAATATTTTCCCTCATGGATCTAGTTGGTATACAAAGTTATTTTCCTCTAAAGAGGTAACCATCATGCATAAAGTATTGTCCTCTCATGTGATCTAAAAGATTAGTTGTTGGTTCTTTAATCTTCTCTATAATTTCCCAAAAATCATCATCAGCCTCATACAAAACTTTAATAGAATCAAAACGAATGACCTTTGTTTCCATTGTAGTTATGACTGTAACACGTCGACTTAGGGCATCAACAACTTGATTCTTCTTTCTAGACTTATGCTTCAAAACAAAATTATACCCTTGCAAGAAAGAAACCCATTTAGCATGCCTACTATTAAATTTCTTTTGTGTGTTCACATATTTCAAGGCCAAATGATCTGTAAACAATATAAATTCTTGTGGGACTAGATAATGCCTCCAATGCCTTAAGGCTTGAAAAATAGCATAAAATTCTAAATCATAGGTAGAATAGTTCTTCCTCACATCATTTAACTTTTCACTAAAAAGGGCTATTGGTTTACCTGTCTAACTAAGAAAAACACCTATTCCAACATGGGAAGCATCACACTCTACTTCAAATACTTTATCAAAATTTGGAAGTGCCAATATAGGATCTTCAGTTACCTTTTTCTTCAAGAATTTAAAACTCTGTTCAGCATCTATTGTCCATGTGAATTCCCTTCCTTTCGTACAATTTGTTATGGGAGCTACAATACTGCTAAAATTTTGAATAAAATTTCTATAGAAGGTTTCCATTCCATGAAAACTCCTTACCCCTGTTATGCTGGATGGAATAGGCCATTCTAGGATTGCCTTGACCTTTTTTGGGTCCATCTGAACACCATCTTCATAAATGATGAAGCCTAGAAAATTCAAACTATTTTACATGAATATGCACTTCTTTAAATTTGCACAGAGCTTCTCTTTCCTCAGTACACTCAGGATGATCCTCAAGTGTTGTATGTGATCTCCTTTGTTTTTTCTATAAATTAGGATATCAAAAAAATAAACTACAACAAACTTAGCAATGTAGGGCTGTAAGATAATATTCATCAATCTCATGAATGTACTTGGTACATTAGAAAGCCCAAATGGCATAAACATCCATTCATAAAAGCCATCCCTACTCTTAAAAGTTGTCTTCCACTCATCTCCTTCATGAATTTGAATCTGGTGATATCCACTTTGTAGATCAATCTTGTTGAAGTATTTGGCCCCTGCTAATTCATCCATCATATCCTCTATATGAGGAATAGGAAACTGATACTTGATAGTAATCTTATTAATTTCTCTACTGTCAATACACATCCTCCATGTTCCATCCTTCTTCGGGGTCAACAATGTAGGCACAACACATGGGCTTATGCTTTCTCTAACCAGGCCTTTCTCAACTAGTTCTGCTACTTGTTTGTTGAGCTCTGCATGTTGTGTTGGGTTCATTGATAAGTTGCTTGATTAGGAAGAGTTTCTCCAGAAATCAGATCAATATGGTGTTGTATATCCCTTTTTTGTGGGAGACCGTCAAGTAGCTCATTTGGACTAACATCAGAAAATTCTTCTAGTATCTTTATTGCATCATGTGGTATTATGTCTTCTAGTTCTTCTCCTCTTTTTACTACCAATGCATAGTAGCAACCTTTCACCTTCATTTCTTTGACAACATTCTTTGCAGACAACATGGTCTCATTCTTCCTTTCATCCTTAAGTGGTAAGAGAGTCACTTTAGAGCCATCCTTCTAGAAGGTATGTGCATTTTTCTCTCCATCGTGCATGATCTTCCTATCATACTGCCATGGCCTTCCCAACAAAATATGACAAGGATCCATAGGAATAACATCACACCATATCTCATTCTTATAGATTTTTCCTATAGTAAACCTAACTAGACATCTTTTATCAATAGTAATCTCATTTCCTTTCTTAAACCATGCAATATGGTAAGGAAGAGGATGTTTCTCACATTACAAATTTAATTTCTCTACCATTTCCTTAGCTACCATATTCTCACAACTACACCCATCAATAATAACTTGGCATACCTTTCCACCTAAAGTGCATCTAGTTTTGAAGATGTTGGTTCGAAGCCATGAATCATCAAAGTTCTTTACAAGGAATTCTTCCTTCTTTAGAATGATCATCGATCTCCTCATCATGAGAGTTTCTCCTATGTCTGGTAGGACTTCTTGTTTTGTTCCTACTTCTATGAATTTTGGTTGAACCAGGTTCACTCTAGGCTGTCCTCCTTGATTTATTTCTGGCATGTTATAGTTTGAACATTCAAAGGCTCTATGTTCTTCTTCTCCACACCTAAAACAAGTGAAAGGCCATCTCTAGTTTTCCCAACCTCTTCTGCTTCCGTAGCCTCATCCTCTCTGAAACCCCCTTCCTCTTTCTTGATTTGGAGGATCTTGTCTAGTGTCTATATTTTTTTCAAATCATTGAAAAGAATCTCCCCAACCATTATTAGAACCTCCCCAAAATGGAGTTGAGGTACCCCTTCTACCACCTCTATTCCTCTGGATATGCTGCCTATTCTTCCTTTCTTCAGCCTTTAGGGCTAATTGGTAGGCTTCCTCCATACTATTGACACGATGCATGCTCAATTCATCTTGGATGGAGAATTTTAAGCCATTCATATATCTAGAAGCCATTTGCTCATTATTTTCTTGATTCTCTTTGTGCATGCATAGCTTGTAATTCATTTGTATAGTCCTGCACTTAAGACAAGTTTTGCTTCAAATTCTAGAACCTGCGAAAGAGGGTTTGTGAATAATCCATGGGTAAGATTTTTTCTTTGAGCTTTTTCTCCATCTTGCTCCATGTCTTAATCTTTTCTTTTTCCTTTCTAGTTCATTCCTTTTGGAGATGATCCCACCATATCATTGCATGTCCTTTTAATTTTGTGCATGCAAAATTTATCTTCTTTTCTTCTATCATAGGCTTCCATTCAAAAAATTTCCCCATCTCGTTTAGCTAGTCTATTAATTCTTCTGCCTTAAGACTACCAACATAGTTTGAAATGTCAATCTTGATTTCTTCACTCCTTCCTTCCAAAGCCCTGAGAACTCTATCTTCATAGCTCATTTTTTCCAGCTTCTCTTCTATATTTTCTTCATTTTGGTCAGCACCTCTTCAGTTTCCATCTTCATCATATTCATTCCCTCCTTGTATTCCTTGATTATCTATTTTCTCACTGAGTCATTCAATCTACCTTTTCATATCCATCATTAATCTTTGCATCAGCATGACACCTCTTCCTCTTCCTCTTCCTCTCCCAACCATCTTCCTACTCTAATACCAAATGATGTAGCACAACACTCTCTGTTAACAATAGAACTCAATTACAAGATAAATAAACATAGATTTGAAACCTTCAATATTTTGCATTCATCACCGACTGCACAATTTGCTGCAAACTCTTAAGTAACCAAAAAAACCTAGAAAATCAAGAAAACTGAAAATTACCTTTTTTGGCAATTTTTTCCATAGTTTTTTTTGCCATTTTTGGTAATTTTCAAAACAACACCTAAAAAGAAAAGTTTTTGCCTAAACATGCCCTTGACTAAGTTAGAATGAATTGCCAACTAATATCTGAGATTAGAAACTTAAATTCAGATTTATTACAAAACAAAACTTTCTAAAAATGAGAGAAAAAACACTAAAAGCTGATTTTGGAGCCCTAAATGAAACTTTCAGCTCCCAAAAATATGCCAAAATGGACCCCTATCAATTTGAGGTCATTGGAAAAACAAATGGCACCTCCTGAGGCATGCACCTGAAAAATTTCAGCAAAAACCCAGACCTGAGTCAAAAGTTATGACCTCTAGAAGTTTTTGTATTAGTTTATGACCTACGAAAGGTTCTGCATCACATAGTGAAGTTTTGCAGGTATAATGGAACAAAAAATAGAATAGGACCACCACCTGTGGTTATATAGAAGAATATTGGTGACAATGGTAAAAGTCTTAATGAGTACATGAATGAGTTTAAGAATCATTTCAAGAAACCAACAAATGAAGATGATGAGAAGATATGGAAGGTAAAAGATTTCAATAAGGCATTGGTTCAGGGAGAAACAGTAGATACTACTGTGTCTTCGCATGATGATTACATTGCTACATCAACCTAGAAGGTCACATGGCCTTAGGGGGAGCATTGGATGTAGAAAACAAAATATATCCAACCCTTGATTATGTAGAATAAGTTCATGTGAGCTTAGATATGGTATGTACAGATATAATGGAGTTTATGTTTGTGATCGCAACACTTGGAGATTCATATCCTATGATCGCAAAATTATGTTTTACTGGACAATGTGTGAAGTTGAGCTACCTATTATTAATGCATTCAATCACCTTGTGATGGATAAAACACCTTGAATCATATCATTTTAGCACTGTTTGTTTAGCAGCGACCAAGGAGAACATAGTTAAGAGCACTACAACCATCTAGCAGATACATTGTGTGATTGTTTGAAGCAAAAGACCCAAATTTTGGTGTATTAAAGGTATTTAGATGATTTTATTTTTCAAGAAGCTATGGATGCACTTGTGATATTTGATGTTGTTGATAGACCAAGGTATAAGTTTAAGAGGCACCCGTTTAAGTCATGTGAGGATGATTTGGAAGGAGAATTTTTGCAAACCCCTTACGACATGTTACACATTGAAGATATTAGGGCTTATATTCACTACAAGTATGAGAATATAGGAGATGCTGAGATCTATAAGGAATTAGGAGCGATGATAGAATTTGATGGTAAAATGAAAGAAGAATTCAAACATCTAGAAGAGCAATCTATCATTAACATAATCCACCTTAATGAGTTCTATGAAACTCAATGGCTCAAGATCATTTTAAGCAGAATCCATGACCAATTCATTTGGATTGGAGAGCAGCCTATTAAGATATGTAGCTAGTTGATTCATGAGATAACTAGATTGGACAATATTGGAGCTCTCCCAATAGCAGAGAAAAACATCAAGAAAAAACTAGAAAACCTAACACATTCTAAATGGGATAAGAGAGTGATGAATGTGAATGACATATTTTTGCAAGATATGAGATTGGTATCAATGCTACTAGGTTACAAATTATTCTATAGCAACAGACCTTATTTTGTGTCAGCATGAGTAATTATGATGACATACAAAATGGTTAAGGAAAACACTAAATATAACCTATGTGAGATTCTAGCATAACGGTTCTTGGAAAATGTGAAGATTATCAAGAAAGATAAGATAAAGGCATTCAAGTTTGGTTCACTACTGGTCCACATGTACATCTACATTGAGCACAAATTTCTTGGAATGCACTCTAGAGCATGGAAGGACAATGTACCTACTAGTATTCAAATCTTAGAAAGCTACCAAAGAGAAGATAAAAATTGGGTAGATGGTGAATTGTTTGCAATGACTAAAATTCTTCAAAGGAAAATAAAGAAAAGGTACATGATACCTGAGGAGATAGTTGAGAAATACAAAGACACAATCTGTTTCATGGTTGAAATGGATTGTGTATACTTTGAGGCAGTTGAATCTAGAAATAAATGGTGCTATCCAATGGGGTATGAGGTCAGTTCTGAGGTTCTCACAATGCAAGTTGAACATGTACTAGCAGCTGAGATAGACACATCTGAAGAAAGATGGGGAGCTTGGAAAATTTAGAAAAAGTTAGAGAGGAACAAGACAAGGGAACAAGGAAAAGAAATGATGCAGGGGCATCCAAGGTTAAGGAAGGGGCATTCTTTTTCCTTGGTGAAACTACATGGGGTGTTTGTATTTTGGCTAGTGTTACTCAGTTGCAGCCTTGCCCAACGGTCTTGGTCATTGAAGGAAGATCGGTCACTGAAGGAACTCGATATTCTCTAGCACTCGGTGAAAGTGTTACTCAGTCATTCCTATGGTGCTCAATTGACACTGGTGCTCAGTGATGCTTGGCGTGCTTGGTGAATTCACTATCACTCAGTAGTTCTGGCTTACCGACTGGAGTTCTGTGTGATTTTTTAGGCTGACTTGGTGAATTTATTGTTGGTAGCTATTGTTATAGGCTGACATGTTGAATTAAATTTTTGTATACATTTGTAAGCTAACTTGTATGGCATTTAATTATTTGTTTTGGGGAGTTAAGGGTTTCATCTAGCTGACTTGTGGCTAATGATTAGTATTTATAGGATGATTGGGTAGATGTTTAGGGAGATCATTAGGAGATTAGAGAAGTTCATGACTAAGAAGACTTAGTGAGTGAGATCTGAGGTTCTGAAAGCTAAAGTTGGAAAAGTTATGGAAAAGGTTTTGCATGATCTTGTAGATCAGATTGATATCTGATAGTTGTTTGTAGCAGAGCTAGGGGTTTCATACTTGGAAACAAAGATATTACTTGGAGGCTTGTGAGCTCAAGTTTAGATCTACCTTAGGGTTTCCATCAGCTTCCAATTGTCTTCAGAGATGAACTAGCTGAGGTTGTATTGGATCTGGTTGTGGATCTTGCAGAATTGTTTCATTTTATAATTGGCCCTAACCCGGAAGGCCTTACAACCAAGCATGTTAATACAAATTACTTGAAACATTTTTGGTGTTATCTATTGTGTTGAGTATTCTGCTATGTAATTCTATTGGCTGCAAGGTTTGGATTGTCCTTCATTGGATCCACCATCCTTGACTGCATCAAGTGGTATCCGAGCTGAAGTTTTGTTCCTGTCGGAGCTGATAGTTGATCTTGAAGGTTAACCTAGCAAGGATAATCTTGTGAAGTAGATCTTGTTGGTGGAAAGATCATATGATCTTGTTCATAGATTTATAGCACTGAACTTGTGAAATCTTGCCCTAGTTGTTTGATTCAAGGTGGCAGGTTGAGATCTAACTTGTACACAACTTGGAGATTGTCACAAGGTGGTCGGTGAGGGTTTGTTGTAGAGGGTTTCTCTTATCTTTAAGGATGCCTCTAAGAAGATTGGACCCTAGATCTATTGCAGATCTTTGTGATGCTATGGAATCAAAAATTTTTGATAAAGTCAAATTGGATGTCAGATCTGAGATAGAATTGATGAAGAATGACATGGTTGCCGAGATCATGAGAGCTATTGTTGGTGTACCTTAGAATGTTGTTACTAAAGATGGCTATGAGGAAGCTGATGAGGAATAGATCTAGTGAAGATAGAACTACTTGGTTACCTAGATCTGGAGCTCGATTTAGCAGTAGTTACCGAATGAAAGTTTCTACTTTCTCTGGTACTTTGAAGCCTGACAATTTGATTGATTGGATTGGTGAACTTGAAGATTTATTTGAGCTGGAAGAAATTGAAGATCCTCTTTGGGTGAGATTAGCATAGACAAAGTTGAAAGGACACGCTTCTCTTTGGTGGAAGGAACTACAAAGAGACTGAGAAGATGAAGGTGAAACAAAGATCAATTGGTGGAGGTTGATGGTGAATAAGTTGAAAGCTAACTTCATACCTTCTGACTATGAGCTTGACTTGTTTAAGAAGTTGCAGAATCTAAAACAGAAGGATTTTTTTGTTGAAGATTATACCGAGGAGTTCTACAAACTTACTATTTGGTTTGGGCACCAAGAGCTTGGTAAGGAAAAGATAGCTTGGTATGTGAATGGTCTGAGATTCAATATTCAAGATGAGTTTGGTATGCTGAAGATTGATTCTATTAAAGATGCTTATTAGTATGCTCTGAACGTAGAAGATTAGTTGAAGAGGAAACAACCTAGTAACTCTTGAGGGAAGGAAAAGATTGATCACTTGGTGAAGGATAAGCCGACTAATGCAGAAGATGAACAAAAACTTGTGGAACCAAAGAAGAAGATAGGTAGAGTTATCTTTAAGGGTACTTGCTATAACTATGGAGAGGAAGGACACCATTCTTTTGAGTGTACAAAGAAGAAGGTTGACCAATGAACTGCTATGATGAATGAGAACATTCAGAATGAACCTGAATCAGAGAACTTTCTGCTTCGATGAACATTTCTTGGTACAAAGGAGGAACCTTGTCAGAGGAGTAACTTGTTTAGAACCCAATGCAAATCTGAAGGTAAACTCTATGATGTTATTGCTGATAGTGGTAGTACTGATAACCTTGTTGTTGAGGACCTAGTTTAGAGGCTTAGGTTGAATAGAATGAAACATCCTTGTCCTTATAGGCTTGGTTGGTTGGCTTGGTTGGTTACAAGATGTTCATGCTTTGGAAGTAAGAGAACAATGCTTCATTGATGTTCAGATTAGCTTGTACAAGGATCTTGTGTTATGTGACATTGTGAAGATGAATAGTTGTGATATATTGCTCAATAGACCTTGGCAATATGATTGTAGAGCTATTTATGATTGTGTCTAGAATGTGTTTACTATTGAGAAGGATGACAGGAAGTTTTCACTGATGCCTTTGATGGATATAACACTTGGTAGGAGAAGCCTAAGTATTGGTAGCCGATTTGAGATTGCGGATCTAGAAAAAATGAATGATCAGTATGGAGAACTGACCTGTACATTATCAAGAAAAGATTTGAAGAGATGGAGGAAATTGAAATGGAAGAATTTGCAAGCAGAAAAGGTGGAGGACTTGTATGTGAAGAACCAGTTTGGGATTTATGTGCTAAATCCTAGAAGATGTTCTTCTCACATATGAACATCTTTTGGAACTTGGGGTGTTTGATGTAGGGGTATCCAAGGTTAAGGCAGGGGCATTCTTTGTCCTCGGTGAAACTGCATGGGGTGTTTGTATTTTGGCTAGTGTTACTCAGTTGCAGCCTTGACCGATGGTCTCAGTCATTGAAGGAAGCTCGGTCACTAAAGGAACTCAGTAGTCCTTGGTACTTAGTGAAAGTGTTACTCAGTCATGCTTGTGGTGCTTGGTCGACACTAGTGCTCGGTGATGCCTAGCGTGCTCGATGAATTCACTGTCACTCAGTAGTTCTGGCTTATCGACTAGAGTTCTATGTGATTTGTTAGGCCAACTTGGTGAATTTATTGTTCATAGCTATTGTTATAGGTTGACATGCTGAATTAAATTTTTGTATACATTTGTAAATCGACTTGTATGGCATTTATTTATTTGTTTTGGGGAGTTAAGGGTTTCATCCAGCTGACTTGTGGCTGATGATTAGTATTTATAGGATGATTGGGTATATGTTTAGGGAGACAATTAGGAGATCAGAGAAGTTCATGACTGAGAAGACTTAGTGAGTCAGATCTGAGGTTCTGAAAGCTAAAGTTGGTGAAGTTGTAGAAAAGTTCTTGCATGATCTTGCAAATCAGATTGATATCTAATAGTTGTTTGTAGACGAGCTAGGGGTTGCATACTTGGAGACAAGGAGATTGCTTGGAGGCTTGTGAGCTCAATTTTAGATCTATCTTAGGGTTTCCATCAGCTTCTGACTGTCTTTAGAGCTGAACTAGTTGAGGTTGTATTGGATTTGGTTGTGGATCTTGCATAATTGTTTCATTTTGTAATTGGCCCTAACCTTGAAGGCCTTACAGCTGGGCATGTTAATGAAAATTACTTGAAACATTTTTGGTGTTATCTATTGTGTTGAGTATTTCATTATGTAATTCTATTGGCTGCAAGCTTTGGACTATCCTTCATTGGATCCACCATCCTTGACTGCATCAAGAAAGATTGAGAAAATAGTTGATGACATTGCTGTGAAGGTAAGAATTACAAAGGAGAAGCTGAGAGAAGTAAGGACAAAGATGACAGAAGGATCCTCTAGCTTGGAAATTGAGGCACCTCTTCCTTCTGTAGTAGAATAGACAGTAAGTCCTACTCCTGATATAATTGACTTATCAACTACACATGAGAAGACAACACAAAAAAATGTACCTGCGAGCACACCTAGGATATCTACAAGATCTAGCAAACCAAGTAGCCCAAAGAAACAAAAGGTAGAAGTAGAAATAAAGAAGAAAGAGGAAAAGGTGATAGAAGAAAGAAGAAAAAGAAGTACAGAAGAGGCCACAAGATCTATGGAAGTCAGATATCCAGATGTTACAAAAGAGAGTAATAAGAGATGGAAATATGAAGACAATAAATAGATACTATGAAAGGTATGATTCTGACAATCAAGCAATAATTGAGGACACAATAATTGAGTACTTTTTAGTTTACAAGAAGAATTTTCTAGAAATAGAAGATAGTATTCCTAAGGACTTGTATAGAAAGTTGCAAATAAGAAAGAAGTTAGCACATTCAAAGGATGAGACTATAAGAAATAAGGCTATTGAAGACATGTTGCTAGTAGTCTCTATACAAGAGAGGGAGAGAATCATTAAAAAGTTAAAACCTCTACTAAGAACAAAGGCTAGACTTGTGAAGATAATGGCAAGGAAGTATGACGAAGTTATAGAAGATGCACAAAAGACATTGGACCAAATCCTTATGTGTGATATGCCTAAGAAGACTTCACCTCCCAAGGTTGCCAAGCCTACACCTTTAGGAATGGGATAAAGCTCTAGGATAGTTGAAGTGAGTGAGAAAGAAAGAGAAGTTGACAAGCAAGCAGACTTCTTCATTTCTGGTCTACCTATATCATTAGACACTTCACTTGATACAAATGACCCATTTCAAGACAATCTGGACAGTGCAATGACAGTAGAAGAAGAAGGAAATAAAGAGGAAGAACATAAAGAATAAAAATAGGAAGAGAAAGAAAAAGAGAAGGAGAAACAACAAGAGGAAAAATAGGAAGAAGAGATATTAGAAGAATAGGAAGAAGAAGAAAGAGTTGAGCTTAAACATGAACCAGATACCTCCTCCACTCTATTGTTGGAAAGTATGGCCAAACCAGTGAGAACAAATGTAGAAAGCATGGATGAGGATGAACTCATGAGGTTATCCTTCATGGAATTCGCTAAGGAAAAGGAAAGGTCAGAACAAAAGGAGGACAAGAAGGTAAAATTGATTGCTAGGGTAGTGGAGACAATGAAAAAAATACTCCCTACACTTCTTATTTTTCAAGGAAAGGATGATTCAAAGAATTTAAACTTGGCATTGGACAACTTTGATAGTCACTGTTAAAGATCACAAAGGATAAGGCTAAAAAGAGATTCTTAGAAAAGAAGTTGAAGGACATTTTTTAGTCCATCTCATGGGACTTGGACATTCTGAAAGGAACTACAATCAAAGCTAAAAGTTGTATGGCACAAGGAAGAAAGGTATACAGGTATTGCATAAATACTATCAGACATGTTAAGAATATTGAAGATATCATAGCCAAGGACATGGCTACATTAGACAACTTAAAGGAAAGTTGTGAAACCTCTTCACAAACTATGGTGGAAATGGATAAGAAGATAGACAAGATTTTGGATAAGATAAGTGCTTTGAATATAGAGAAAGGGAAAGTAGTGGAAATATTTGGTTTGCTAAAGAGTCTGATCAATCCTAAGCTTTCAATTATTGAAGCTCATCTCACAAAGATGAAGAAGATAGAAGGATCAATGATACATTTTTTACCCACTGAGCTAAAGGCAACAAAGACTACATCTTATGCACTGAATGGACTGATCCATGTCAGTGAGCTTCTGATCAAGTCATGGGATGATGAAGTGAAGACCTTGGAAGAATCTTTCCAAGACATTTTGAATCTAGTGTGTAAGCACTAAGACTTTTTTGCTTAAGATTTTGAAATTTTGTAAGTACCTTTGCCATTGATGTCAAAGGGAGAGGAAGAGAAGAGAAAAATGAGGAGAGAAAAAATAATTAAATAATTAAAAAAAAGAGAGAAAAGAAATGTAAAAAAAAAAAGAAAAAAAGAAGAAAGGATATGTATATAGGGAAGTAGAAGGAAGATAGTGTTATGACATTTAGTCATTTTAAGGAAAAGGAAAGGTCAGAAAAAAGGGGGACAAGAAGGTAAAAGTGATTGCTAGGGAAGTGGAGATAGTGAACAAAACTCCCTACACTTCTTATTTTTAAAGGAAAGGATGATGTAGAGAATTTGAACTTGGCATTGGACAACTTTGAGAGTCATTTTGAGTCACTGTTAAAGATCTTAGAGCATAAGGTTGAAAAGAGATTCTTAGAAGAGAATTTGAAGGAAGTTTGTCAGTCCATCTCATTGGACTTGGACATTCTGAATGAGACTACAATCAAAGCTAAAAGTTGTGTGGCACAAGAAAGAAAGGTATACATCTATTGCACAAATCCTATCAGACATGTTAAGAATATTGAAGATATCATTGCCAAGGACATGGCTACATTAGATAGCTTAATGGATAGTTGTGAAACCTCTTCACAAACAGTGGTGGAAATGGATAAGAAAAAATCCAAGATTTTGGATAAGATAAGTACTTTGAATATAGAGAAATGGAAATTAGTGGAAAGATTTGGTTTTCTAAAGAGTCTAATCACTCCTAAGCTTTCAATTCTTGAAGCTCATCTCACAGAGATGGACAAGATAGAAGGATCAATGATACATTCTTTACCCACCGAGCTGAAGGCAACAAAGACTACATCTTATGCATTGAATGGACTGATCCATGTCACTGAGCTTCTGATCAAGTCATGGGATGATGAAGTGAAGACCTTGGAAGACTCTTTCCAAGACATTCTGAATCTGGTGAGTAAGCACTAAGAATTTTGTGCTTAAGATTTTGAAATTTTGTAAGTTCCTTTGCCATTGATGTCAAAGGGAGAGGAAGAGGAGAAAAATGAGGAGAGGAAAAAGAATTAAATAATAATAAAAAGAGAGAGAAAAAGAGAAAGAAAAGAAATGTAAAAATAAAAAAAAGAAGAAAAGAAGAAAGGATATGTATATAGAGAAGTAGAAGGAAGATAGTGTTTTGACATTTAGTCATTTTTTGCCAAGTGTTGCCATCAATGCCAAAGGGAGAGATTGAGGGCAAGTGATTTTTGAGAGAACTATGGATCACTTAAGGGTTATCATTTATGGAAACACTTATGCTAGAGTGATCGCATGAAGTGAGTATAGGTGCTGGAGACATAGTCATGAAAATGACTAAGTACAGAATCAAAATAACAATATTTTGTAGTACAGTTTTGGTCAGTGAAGATGATATGTAATATATTATGGCTTGCAAAGTTATAGGAAGACATTTTGGGATATGTATGACCTTTAGTTAAGGTCGCACATGTTTTGGTGTTGATATCAGGAAGATACAATGATATGAAGGTATGTGAATATAGAGAAACAATGAAACAGGGTATGTGAATAGTCACGATGATTGAGGGAAGGCTAGATGGTATGGTAACATGCTAAGCTAGATGAAAGTTGTATATTGCCAACACTTTGGTAATACAAGATCACTGACTCTACATTTATTATTTATATAAGAAATTGTTATATTTTTTATTTTATTTGAGAGCCGACTGGATGATAGAATTGATATAAGTATAGAGTGTTTTGTGGAAGCGATAAGTGTGAAACTATGTAATAGAAATGCATGCAAATTTAGGATATTAGTAAAGGTAGATAGCAGATGCAAGATATGTTATTGACAAAGCTATAACTGGAACTATCAAAGCATATCATATGCTTGTATTGTTCACTACTTGAAGAACACTTGTGTGATAGAGTTTTGATTGTAAGAGCTATATGCTCACCACACCTTTAACAAGGTTTTTGTATACCCCTAACAGGTTTTTTATTCCTCTAACAAGGAAATGTACTATGTAATACTCAGATCCTAATAGGGCTAGATCTCCTAACATGGATTCAATATTTTAGTGCATAGTTGTGGGTACCATCCCCACTGGGGTTTTCCCTTGGCCAAGGTTTCCTCAAAAATAAATAATGGTGTTATGAGTTATGTGTTATATGTTTATGTTATTTTCATTTCAGCATTGATATGGTTTATTTACAATTTCTTGAAGTTTAATTTAAAGTGATGTAATATTGATTCACCCCCCTCTTAGTATTACTTAATCCTAACACTTCCATGTAAACATGCCTTCAAAATTTAGAGGGGGTGAAAGTTATTATTGCTTGTCATTTTGATTGAAGATGTGATAAAAATAAATCTTATATAAAAAAAATTTAGGAAATGGTCAAACAGGTAATTATTTCACTAGTATTAACATGTTGAGATGATTAAGTTGTGTTTTTGTTCTTTCCATCAAGGTTCAAATCCTATTGAGGATGATGTCCCTCATTTGTAGCCTCATCAACTCATAGTTTTGGTTAAAAAAATTATGCATCTTTAAAGAAAGGAAATTATGTCATTTAAATATGTTATTATTAGGAAAAGGTTTGAGAAACAAGTGAATACTAACAAAAATAGACTCAACATATAAAGAAGGAAAAATAATTGATTAAGCTCATTGAGATATCAAAGTGTTTGAAAATTTGAAGATCATCCTTTTAAATATTATATAAACTTGAAAGGTATGCAATATAAATGCAATCAATTAACATTTATCAATTGAATTCATTCATTAGAGTTGTAACATTCTCTATGAAAAATTCAACACTTTAGTGAAAGATTCACACATTTGTCATTCATCAATATCCATTAGACACCTTTTTAGACACATTTTCCTCAAAAATTGGGTAGTCCACCCCAATCATAACACTTTTTTTCTTCATGTGAGAAATATTAATATATCATATACCTAATCAACATCAAAATTACATGTATGAATCATTTATGTCATGCATAGTAATGTGAGTCATATTTGGAGCATACCTACAAAGAAATATAGACCAGCCAAAAATACAAATAAATGAGCCTTTAATCATGGAAGAAATTGTATTGTCTTAAAATGGAAGCACTTACATGTTAAGAGTGTTTATCCCTTCGAGTGAGTGGTCTGGGTCATGTCAAGCACCTTGAATCAGCTCTTTTCTTAGATCATACTTGTTCTCCTCATTCTACTTCTATCTATCCTTGATTTTCACTCCAATCTGCATTTCCTAGCTTTTTGGGTCAGGATCCTAAGGTTTTTGACCACAAGGTCAAAGTTGACCTTATGGAGTCAAAGTTGACCTCAACCCTAACATGGTCAGGATCAACCTCGACCTTGACCTAGTTAGATACAAGCTTGTCCTTGACCCCCTATCCAGATTTCAAATTTCCTTGATTTTTGGGTGTCGGGTTTCGGGGATATTTGTTTTCCCACCTTCGGGTTGGCCATTTCGGGTTTCAGAATGGTAAATCCTCAAATTGAATTTAATCTATGTATATTTTCTAAAGGTTAGGACCTAATTGGGATTTAATTCTCCAAGGTGGCCCCTCTAGAGGATTGTGCCCTAGCTCACTATAAAAGGAGGCCTTCCTCTCTCATTTTCTCCATCAAGTTTCCAAGCGATCTTCTTTTACCATCAAGCAATCAAGTTTTTCAATTTCCTCTCTCAAGCTCTCAAGGTGATCAAACAAGCATCGATTCAAGCATTCAAGTCTTCTTCTCCATCCAAGTTCTCCATTGAAGATCAAGGATCAAGGATTCAAGCCTTTGAAGGGATTTGGTTCAAGTATTCAAGATTCATCATTCAAACCCTAGATCTAGCCATCATGATGGTGATCTTCCTTCAAAATCCTTTGTTCATCTTCAAGATCCATTCATTCTTCCCTCAAGGTGGATTCCAAGCATACAACCATGGAGGTTTGATTTACATTTATTGATGTTATGTTCAAACTTTCATATCAACATACTTGTTTACATTAGAAATACAATTACATATCTATCGAATTGCATAGCTTCATTATTAGATCTATTTCTACTACTTGCTAGCATTGTCCATTTCAATTTCAATATTAAGGTTGATTCCAAACTGGGGTTTGACCAAGGCAAACCCCTCAAACAAACAACAAAAACCCTCTTTTTCTTGTAGGTACAGGTGTAGAATTTTGGATTCGAGAGTAGATTTAGATACCCTTTTTGGTGAACTTCCAGGATATGTGAACAAAGTCAGAATTGACCTTCAAATAAAGAATGTAGCCTTTGACCTTTTATGAGGGCCAAAGACTACATGCTGTCAGAAAGATAAAAGATTTCTGGGTTTTCTTCATCTTGGCATTTCCAGTCCAAAACAAGTTGCAGAATTGCCCAAAAGTACACATAGACATCAGAAATTGGCATTTTCCATATTTTACCTAATTTGAGGTTAGTACTTGTATTTCAATTATTTCAGATTTCAAACATAATTCTACCATAGGGAAATATAGGGTTTTTCTCTCTTTCATATTATCCATAAGATTGATTTGATTGTGTATTAACCTTTAGGTTGATAAAATTGGATCTCTCCTTTGGGAATTTGGATTTAGGAGTGGATCTCATATTTCCCCCATACATACATTCAATAGAGGTGATTCCATATTTACCTCTATTTAGAAATAAATAAATTACTCACAAATCCTATTGCATCTAGCAATCTTGAAAATTCACTAAAGGAAGAAATTCTAAGGAAGATCTTGAGGTAACATCTAAGAACTGGTAAACCACAATGATAAGTAAATGTTGCCTCATATGAACTTAAATTAAACAAGATACTAAGAAATGATTTCATGCCTTCCAAAATTAAAAATAAATGAAAATTGGGAGGCCCCTCAAGTTCAAATCACAAAAAAATTAAATAATTAAGACAAATATGAAATAAGTATAGGAGAGTTCTAGAAAACATGAATCTTCTACTTAAATATTTTCATAATGACTCTAATCATCCTATAAATATGAAGAAAATTTTATAGCTAGTCCATGAACCTACACCCTTAAGAAATGGTGAGGTAAGAATCTACTATTTCTTAAATAACAACAAATAGAACCTCACACCTTGTACAAGTTACACAAATTCTTGTTGCCTATTAAAAGTCACAAGCACATACAAGACAACTTTAAGAACATACTCAAAATTAAATAATTAAGATAAATATGAAATAAGTGTAGGAGAGTTCTATCAAACATGAATATTCTACGTAAATATTTTAATAATGACTATAATCATCCTAGAAATGCCAAAATAATTATATAATTACTATGTTAACCTACACCCTAAAAAATGGTGAGGTAAGAGTCTACTTTTTCTCAAAGAAAAATAAATAGAACCTCATACTTCACACAAACTACATGAATTTTTGTATTCTATTAAAGTCACAAGCACATGGAAGACAACTTTAAAACATTTGTCCAATAAAAGAGTTCCTTGTTGGACAATAATCCATCAAAATAATTTATTTGCATTAATAGAATCTTGGAAACAATACCTCTAAAAGTGTTAGGCCAAAGTTATAAAGTGTCTTCCTATCCTATTATGATTCAAGATATTTTTCTCAAAATGAAAAATTTAAAAGACAAGTGAGCTAGTAAGAGAAGAAAAAGAAAACTAATTTGGATCTACTTAAATACCAAGTTAGGGAAGATGTGGCCAATAGAATTTTTCTCTTGTGTGAGATGAAAGAGTAAATGGTGAAATCATCAACATGCTCTACCTTAAGAAATATTACATATAATTTTGAAAATGTCACAGGTATATTAAATTCTTCTCATCCTATCATACCATGTCTCAATTGTTTGCTCTTTCCAAAATTTTATATATATGGAGTTATAAGTTGCTAGTACATTGGGCTTATTTAGTAGTTTATGCTATCCTATAATTATATTATTTCATTTATTCCTTTACATTCCTATAAATTTGATTAAAGTAATTTTGAGTAGTAATTCGATCCATACCCTAACTAGTACTATTTCCTAGTTTTATTCTTAGTAGGAATCCTAGTCTATGGAGGTACATTTAGATGCTAGGAAAAACTTCCCAATTTTTTTCATCAATGGGAAAATATCAGAAGCTAATAGGTGCCCATTTGGTTTGTTCTATTCTATTATTTTCCTACACTAATCCTTGATTGTGAGCCCTCACTTATTCATAAAACTATGGGATTAGGTCAACGGGTTATAATTTTAAAGGAGAAAAACACACACATACACAAATATAAATAAATAAATTTGTGTGTGTGTGTGTTGGCTAAATATTTTGTAAATATTCCCAGACAGACAACTTACAAAATTGTGTATTTAGACACAATACATGATATATAATCTCTCCTCTCAACTAGGGAGAAGTTTCCTTCTTATTGCTATTGAAATCAACTACAACTTATCTAGAGACATAAGATAATCTAAGATTGGGATGTTATATGTATATCTTCCTCCTTTTCTTTAGGAAAGTTTTATACTTTTCTTCAATTGTCCTTAATAAAAAATTGACAACTTCACTTTAAAGCCTTAGCTAGAGCAATAATACCATTATTTTTAGGACTAACCAAAAGAAAAACCCTAAGCATACCAATTAACTATCTAATTAGGAATGTACACAAGCTCACAAAATCATACACTACTCCACAATGATAAAAAAAAGAATACAAAATCTAGATTATAGTGCAAAGACTATGGAACATAAAGTGACTTCAAATATCTAACAAAATAAAAGACCACAACACAAAGACTATGAATTCACATTTATGTAATTCTAGCTTCTATCTTTCAACTTGAAGAATACAACTCCAATTATGTAATAAATCAGATTAAAAGTTTTCATTATAACAACACAAGAAGTCATACATGTACTCCAATGAACCCAAGATAATACTATTATTGTGACACAAAAATACAAAAATAGTATACAAGATGCCTAAAATCAAAGTTTGAAGTTGCACTTTCTCTTTTATTCACTTGGAAATCAATTTCCACAATAGAAGGGATAACTAATATTACTAAATATATTTTAGCACATTCTAATTGTGTGCATAAATATGGATAATTACAATGAGCACCCCTCATACATATAGGCAAGGGACAATGAGAAAAAGGTGGGAGAATCCTAACTGACTTTGATTTATTCAACACTAAGGGTCCTAATCTATATTGCCTTGCAATGTGATCACATGCAATCACATTTTACAACTTTGCATGTAATATGTCAAAAATGAATTACATAATGCATCGACTATTTCCTAAAAAGAATGAGATTTATATAACTAATTATCTCGAGACACTTCTTCATCTTGTTTTTCCTTGGCCATGGATACTTGGAACTTTCAAATAGAGTCTTCTACTTCATCAAAATTTTGCATGTTTGTGTTTCTTGTAGTGACTATTGTTTTTATGATGACATCCAAACAACCTATGATTGATTTCCTATTTTCTTCAAGAATAGATTGCATTTCATCAAAGGAAACATGATAGCTTACAATATTATCAATGCAAGATAACAAAAACTAATCAACTTTAAGCTCTTTGTGGATCATCAACCAAAGCTTAGAGATTATATTATACTCATAAATTAGCTCTTGGTCATCACTCACCAACTTGTAGGATATTTCTTCAAACTTGGCAATAATATATTGCTCCTATTCAACACATATTCTATTGATGTTTCCACATCTTTAATCAAATCTTCTATGATTTGAACTTTGTTTACCATATGCTCTTGAAATCAAATGTATTTCTCACTAGTTAGTATTACATTATTCTCATACAACACCTTTGGCTTCAAATATGAAAACTTAAGCCAAGGTTCCAAATCCTTTTCAAGAGACACCAAACTTTGGGTAAAAGCCTCGAGAGTTTTTTTCAACTTGATTTTAAGCACTTTTGCATTGGTTAAAATATGGAGAGCTTTCTTAACCATTTGTGTTCATTTCTCCATCAATTTGTCCACTTAAGAGTCTATTTCCTTAGCCTTTTCTCCAACCTTCTCATCTTGTTAAATATATTCTTCAGAAATAGAGGAAGCTAAAGGATTGAATTCTTTAGAAGACTTGTTGATCTTTTAGACCATTTAAGTAAGTTGATCATATTTTTCCTTGAGCTAAAATATATTACACACACACACATATAGATACATATACATATACATATACATATACATATACATACAAGTGTGAAGTAAAAAACATACAAAGTGTTCTATTAATTCAATATTGTGCATGTGAAGCGTGAAATAGATAGAGGTTCCCTCAATTAACAATTGTGAAGAATGAAAGATAGAAGATCTCTTCCAAAAATTCACCCCTTAAAGTAGTGAAGCTAGTCTCTCAAGCAATTCACAACATCAAAACACAACATAAGAAGACAATAGACTCATATTTTTATTGATGATCATAGATAGTTACAATAGGATATTCCCTCAACTCCTTTTTTCAAGAGGCACAAAATAATTTCTTTAATCTTCCCTCAAATCCTTCTAATAGAAGGCATGAAAGATTTCAAAAAATATTTTAAACTATAGGAGACTTGATGACGTTAACAACCTAGAAGCTAGTTTGATTTCTAATTTATCATGAGCAAACAAACATACTCTTTATGGATTTATTAAACTTACTACGAATCAAAAAAAACTTAGACTTTGAAGACACTATGACTCTAAGACTTAAAGACCCACTTGGAATTATTTTGATTCCGAATTTTCTTCGATACACGTTTTATTGGATGCCTCAAATGAGCTCACAAGGCCTTATTTATAGCATTTGGAGGCCAAGGAATAGATAGAAGTGGTAGATGGTTTATTGATAGATGTAGGTGGTAGATGTGGATTATCGATAGATGTGAAGGGTAACTATGTTCAAAAGTTACAAATAGGGAAAGTAGATTAGAGTGGTAGGTTTGGTCAAAAAGTAGATGAAGTATTGGAAAGTGGAGGAATCTTAGAGGGTAGTGGTGCTTTTGGAAGATAGTGGAAGTTGAGGTATGTAATTTGGTTTTGATGCAAGATTATGTAGGCCCATTCTAAATATTCCTAAAAATATTAATATCTTCTTATAATATTAATACTAGAGGACAAATGTTTGTCCACAAAACTTATTAATATTAATAAGAATGGAATATTAATATTTTGTCCACTGATCTAGGAGGATCTACATAGTCAAAGTTTGGTCAACACATGGTCAAAGTTGGTCAACCATAAAAAAATTGACCATATCAAATCTAAGAAAAAATGATCCCTAGTTATAGTTCTCGTTACACTGATTCTAGAACTATATTCAGTTTCAAAATCAGAGTCTATATGCATAAGTTATAACCGATCAAAGATTGGTCAAAATTTTGACTTTGTATAGTCAATAAGTGCTAAAGTGAACCTTACCAACCCACCTCCTAGCTACCATGCCAATATTTCACTTTGAGATATAAAGTGCACCGCTTTTGATTAAAACATACTGGGTCACTAGCTTAAGAGAAAATGGTGAACCAACGGTTTGAACCATCGACCCCAACATAGCACATTGAGCCCATGGATTTTGTGATTTGAAAGAGTAAAAAGCTATTTAAATATCCTTTCTCCCTTATTTTAAAATCCAAATTAAAAAAAATAACTGTATACCTAAAATATTATTTTGTAAGGCTTAAAATTATAAAAGCCAAAAACTATTACATGTTGTGAATATGCTTGAGGCTTTTATTGGAGATAAATTGTTGTAAATGGTAGATTTTAATGGGATATATTTTTGGAGATAAAGGATTTATCTCATAATTAATTATCTCTAAGCTAATTTTGGGCATGTAAGTTTGTGTATATAAAGGAGCTAGTTTTCTCATTATGGTAGAGGGAGAATGGGAGAGAATTTTCTCTTGTGAGGAGAATTGGAGAGTATTCCTTTTTCTTGTAAATGAATTCTTGTAAGAAGAATTCTTGGAGAGGGAATAGGGAATTTTTGTTGTAATAATGCTTTGATTCTATACCATAGACTTTAGGTAAAGTCTTTTCTTGCTCTTTGTAAATCAGTCCCGTGGCTTTTGAGAGCCTTATTGCCAAGTGATTTGAGTGAGAATTGTGTATCACGACTTTGTGGATGGGCTAGAGAAGATTTTAAAGTAGTTTTCAAGAGGCTCTTTTTAGAGATTGTACTACATTAAAGCATTTTTAATAGATTGGTCACTTAGTTGAGATAGACCCAGAGACAGTCCACTTAGATGAACTCTGTAAAATCTTATGTCCTGTTTTGTCTCTTTGTTATGTGTTATAACTCTCTCTCTCTCTCTCTCTCTCTCTCTCTCTCTCTCTCTCTCACTCTCTCTCTCTCTCTCTCTTGTTCCTATTTCTTTTCCATTTAATGTCCTTTTAATTAAGCTTAAAGCATTAAATATGTGTTCACCTTTATGCACATTCACTTAGCAAATTATTGTCATAGATCCTAAAATTAGATCAAGTGGTATTAGAGTCAGTTTGGAAAGTTTTGCAAGAAGTGATTGCAGGTGTAATTTTTGGAATGACATCAAAAAAAGGGGAATCATCTAGGATGGAATTGACTTCATCTATGGTGGACAGCATCCACTCCATCAAAGGGAAGATTGAACTACTCCTTCAAGACTGTCAAGAAGAGGCTGAGAGATTCTCAAAGTTGGAAAAGGTTAATCAATGAATTATATTAGAGAATGCAAAGCTTCAAAGACTTTTGGAAGAATCTAACAAGGAGAAGAAAGGCTTGTATGAGATGTTATGGAAGTTATCTTTCTTTCCTAACAAGGAACATTATGACTAGCACATGGGTTTGTTTGTGACATGAAGTCAACCACATTTTTAATAATTGGACAAGAGGACCCTTCATGTTTTTATCCTTCCATAAAATCTCATACAAGCCTTGCTTCTCCTTGTTAGATTCTTCCAAAAGTATTTTAAGCTTTGCATTCTCTAATAGAACTCATTGATTAGCCTTTTCCAACTTCAAGAATCTCTCAGCCTCTTCTTGATGATCTTGAAGGAGTAGTTCAATCTTGCCTTTGATGGAGTGGATGCTTTCCACCATAGATGGAGTTAGTTCCATCTTAGATGATTCCCCCTTTTCTGATGTCATTCTAGAAAGTACACATGCAATCACTTCTTGCAATGGCTACTTGGAATTATTTTGATTCCAAATTTTCTTTGATAAAAGTCTTATTTGATGCCCCAAATGAGCTCATGAGGCCTTATTTATAGCATTTGGAGGCCAGGGGATAGATAGAAGTGGTAGATAGTTTACTGATAGATGTAGGTGGTAGATTTGGATTATCAGTAGATGTGAGGGGTAACTATGGTCAAAAGTAAATAGGGAAAGTAGATGAGAGTGGTAGGTTTGGTAAAAAAGTTGATGAAATATTGGAAAGTGGAGGAATTTTTTAGGGTAGTGGTACTTTTGGAAGATAGTGGAAGTTGAGGTATGTACTTTGGTTTTGATGCAAGCTCATGTAGGCCCATTCTAAATATTCCCAACTATATTAATATCTTCTTATAATATTACTATTGATGATTGATTAATTATGTAATTAAATTGATCTAATTCAATTAAACAAATAGCCATCACCTAATTGAGATTTAGGGAAATTAGCTCTTTTGAAAAGACTAGACCAGTTTTTAAGTGATTACAATATTCACTTGCATGTTACTTAAGGAAGATATATTCACTTGCATGTTATTTAAGGAGGATATTCAGTTGCATGTTATTTAAGAAAGATATATTAATTTGCATGTTATTTAGGAAAGATATATTCAGTTGCATGTTATATAAGGAAAATATGTTCAGTTGCATGTTATTTAAGAAAGATATATTCACTTGCATGTTATTTAAGGAAGATATATTTAGTTTCATGTTATTTAGGAAAGATATTTTTACTTGCATGTTATTTAAGGAAGATATATTCAATTTCATGTTATTTAAGGAAGATATATTCAGTTGCATGTTAGTTAGGAAAGATATATATAGTTTCATGTTATATAAGGAAGATATATTCAGTTGCATGTTATTTAAGAAATATATATTCACTTGCATGTTATTTCAGGAATATATATTCAATTGCATATTATTTAGAAAAGATATATTCACTTGCATATTTTTGATTAAGGATAAAGCAAGTTTTGAAGGGACCCAAAACCTTGAACAAACATATTTTGAGGAGGATTTGGAACCCTAGAGAAAGTTAGCTATAGTAATATTATAAAGCATTACAAAGAGACAACCAACACTTAGTAAATAGACAAAAACCTATAAACATAAATCATGCAAAGCTTTGGCTGCCCAAAGAAACAAAACATAAAAGGAAAAATCCACACAACTCATGGTTTTCAAGGCTCCCTAAACCTTAACAATAAATAACTTACAATCTTTTTGTTTTTACAAGGCTCCCAAAACCTAAAATCATGGTCATAAATAAAATCTTTGATGATGCTATCAAAATTTGTTTGAACCTCCCTAACATGAAGAAACATGGAATTATCAAAGGTTCCATAATCAGGAGTCTAGATCACCTCCATAAAGAATCCATGGGATGAAAAATTAGGGACAAAAAGTATTCCCCAGCCACTAGAAGCCACATCCTTGTAGCCCTTCACCACAACCAACAAAGAAGCATTATTCCCATAGAACATCTCTTCTCCCACACAATCCCTCTCTACCTCAATAGAAGAGGCATTCACCTCAATAGAATGAGTAGTAGAAGAAAAAGAATGAAGAAAAAAAGAATGCTACCACTAGAAACACCAAAAAAGATCTTCCTTGTACACCTTCTCCACCTTAATAGGAAAATAATCCACCTCTATAGGAAAAAAAAGGGAAAAAATGGGAAGCTAACATCAAAGACCATCACTCCCAGTCATTATATTCACCTCTATAGAAGACAAGTAGACACATAGTAAAGGGGGGCTAGCACATCCCTGATCAACATGAAGACTTTAAACCACACACGGGTCACTAAAATCATCTCCCATAATAAAACCTCTCCCATCAGCACAAGTTATATCCTTAACCAAAAAAAATAGAAAAAACCCAACAAGGGACTAAGAAAGATCACCCAATAAATCAACAAGCCCCTGCACAAGAAAAAATGGAGAGAAGCCTCCTACCAAGCTATATTACCTTTTGCCAAAGAACCAAAAAACTTGCATAAAAAAAATTAAAATCCAAAGGGCTTATTTACCAAACCTTGCATGACTAGTGGTACACAAAGAGATAGAACCACTCCCACAATAGAAACTACATGTCCATAGGGAAACCACTTGACCTAGGGAGAAAGACCCCTCAAAAGGGTACTACATGACCCAAGCTTCAAAAAGAGCCAACCCAGTAGCAACAAATGTGTGATCCTAAATAAGATAACAACATGGCCTTCAAAGACTCACATAATATAACTTAGAGAGGCACAAAATCCATAAAATGTTCATACCCATCACAAATAGATCTTCTGCATATGGGAATCTGACCCTAGTCTTCAAGAATATTCCCTTGATCATAAAATAAAACCTCAACCAACACCAATAGGAAAAAAAATCACCAAAGAAGGCATGGAGAGACAAGTAAGGTGATCATGCATAAATCTAGGAGGAAAAGAACCTAATAAGCATAGAAAAAATACCCCCAAGGGAGAGGGTCAACTTTGAGAGCACTAATACAAAGCATGTTTAAGAAGCTAGATAAGTGGAATCCATCGTTAAATATGAATCAATGCAACACCATGGCTCTCTAATGAGATGTAACACCCCTCCAAACCTAACATGTTTTAATATTCCTTTGGAAGTTAGGGAGATGTTGTAGGGACTTTTATGCTTGGATAAGAATATGATTCTACTTGAGGTGTTTGTATAATCCATTCTATTCCAATTATAATAACTTCACATTCTAATTTTGGTAATGTTTAATGTTTTCTGGTACATTCATGTGTATTCATCCCTTCTTATGTGTCTATGATATTTTAGGTCCTTATTGTTATGAGGTTACCTGATAGATCTAAATGTTTACTATGCAAAGTAATCCTTAGAAATTATTATGATTACCTTAGACAAATTAGTTATAATGACTAAAGGTTAATTATGATACTTGGAAAATTATGCCCTAATTGATAAAAAAATGTTGTGGTTTCAAGAAATCCTTAATGGTTAGATTCCTTAAATGATTATGATTTAAATTGTCATGATTATCATTCTATGATTGCATGCATGATCATGATTATCACTTGTGTTTGTTTTGTGACTATGAGACTGACCTTATTTATGTGATTGAATTATGATATTATTCTTGTAATACCCTCCCTGATGGTTCTACTGGTTACATTCAAGATTTGATAGGATTGTGGCATTCTATCATTTATGGACTTTATATTTCTCCCTTACCTTACTAGATTTATATGATAAGATATTTCAGATGGGTAGATTATGCTTCTCATTTGAATAATATGCTCAAGACCATTATCTATTATGCTTATGTATATATGATTTGGATTATCCATTTTTGTTAATTATGAGATTTATCTTTCTACGTAATGATTCAAAAATATTTCTTATATCCTTGATTATGCCTACATGTCAATTCTGCATTATCATTGATGATGATTTACCTTCTTTTACTTCATTTACATGGTTATGTTTATCTATGTGCTAACAATACTAATGAATCATATTTTAGTATGAATCTTGGTTGGCATGCATGTAGGAGAGGGGAGATAGTCGTAGTCACTTCTATGGGAGATTTACATGATGTCACACTTCCCTTCCTTGTCTTCTAATGTCCACCTATGTATATATATTCTTTACTCGTCTCGGTGATGCAAGTTTGCAAGTACTAGGTATCAACTTCATTTAGCTCCATAGGTCTAAGCATGCCCTCAAATCCTCAATGGTTTTTTTAATGTAGATAGTACCAAGGTCCCTACATGAGTCTCCCTTTTCCATTATCAAATCTAGGAACATTGTGATTCCTACTTTTTCATTCATCTGCTAGGGTGAATAACCCAAATTCAACTCACCTAAGTGGGCATAATTATGATGTAGGAGCATCCTAGGTGTAAGAGCAATCTTGCATAACCCAAAAATATTTTTGTTTGCTTTTCAATAAGGGCTATCTTGTGCAGAGTTTCTATTTATGGAAACTTGCTATTTTTAGTAAGTTGGTCATATGATCTTGGAATGTTCTGATTTCACATGTGGAGGTTCATCTTAGTCATATCAGCCTATTAGTAAAGTTTCATGGCTAGATCAGGTCTAGTTTTGAAGATATTGAAGATTTTCGGTATTAGCAACAGGGTAAAGAAACTTTGAACTCAGTTTTGAAGGCTTTAGAGGCCCTGAATGAGGTTGAAACTTTGGTTGATTGGAGCTTGCATTAGTTGAGCACTATAGAGCTCCTTGTTCCCTTTACGAATTGGTGTCATAATAGTCAATCGGATCAACGGGTGATGACTTATGGTCTCCGAAAGTCGGGCCACCTGAAATGGCAGAAAACAATTTTTCTTCAAAATTTCTATTTAGGTTTCAGAAGTTATTTTGAGCTGACTTTGATGTAATAAATTGAAAAATAAAATAATTCTAAGTTTGGTCAGCCCTAAGGGCTAAATTTCTGGAACCTTCTTGGGCGGTGGAAATTGCCTATATAAAGAAGGCCCGTAGTGTTGTCTAGGGTAGTTTGGGGTAGAGCTGGGTAATGATTTGAGGCTTTTTCCTACATAATATTGTAAAGGGAATGCCTATGTGGCTTTGCATATTGTAATTCTAAATTTGTAATTCCACATTTGTGGAGATAATAAGAAGCCCAATTTCTATTCTTGCAAATTGTCATTGTTTCTCTGTTTCTGTTATGTATATGTGGTATTAAGGGGAGCACCCTTCATCAAGTGGTATTAGAGCGGGAGTTCTTAAGTGTGTAAATAGATCACTGACTGTGAGGCAATTTGCACTAGGACGATGGTTAGGGTTTCAACAAGAAGCACAAAAAATGCCTCCACCAAGGGAACGTGGCGAAAGAGCTGGTGTTGTGATGCCTGAGGTTAGAGCGCTCCAGAGACAAGTGCAAGCATTGCAAGAAGAGATTCATAGAGGAATGAATCTTAATGTTAGAGATGAAAGTGAGGATGAAGCCGACGAAGAAGGAAATTTTGATTAGGAAGGAGAAGTCAAAGTTTTCAATCAAGAAGAAGAAAGACTTTTCTAGGCCATTTCTAAGATTGGGAAAAGACCTAAGATTGAGGTTCCTACATTTTTTAGGAAATCTTAACCCAGAAGAATTGATCGACTGGATCAATGAATGTGAAGAATATTTCAAGTATGAAGATGAAGATGTTGAGGATCCTAATAGGGTCAAATTTGTGAAGGCCAGATTGAAAGGTCATGCGAAGATCTAGTGGCAAGAGATTCAATTGGAGTGAAATAGAAGAGGGAAAGATAAAATCACAAGATGGGGTCAGATGGTGGATAAATTGAAATGGTAGTTCATTCCTATTGATTATGAGCTTGACCTATTGAAGAAGATACAAAGTTTGAAGAAAGTAGGAAGATCTATTCAGGAGTATACAGAGGAGTTCTATCAAATCCTCATCAGAACAGGCCATGCAGAAGCTGATAAGGAGAAAGTTGCCCATTACCTTAATGGGTTGAGGCCGAGCATTTAGGAGGAGTTGAATCTGGTTCAAATGAACAGTATTGAAGAGGCATACTAGTTTTCCCTAAAAGTAGAGGAAAAGTTGAACAAGAAGTTTGAGAGCATACAAAATAGAAGAGGTCGTGGTGGATGATCTGTTGGATGGTCTTATGGAGGCTAAAATGAAGATTTGAAAAAGAAGGATGAGGTTAGTAGCAGTCAAAATAAGAGAGGAAACAATTCCAATCATTTCCATGATCAAAATAATAGAGATTAAAGAGGAAGAGGAAGAGGACAAGGATCAGGAAGAGGAGGCTTCCATGGAACATGTTTTCACTATGGAGAAGAAGTTCATAGGGCATTTGAATGTCCTCAATACCAAGGAATGACACATAGGAGAAATGAAGGCCAGGAAAGAGTTGCACATGTTGATGAAGATGCTAGGTCATCACATTTTGAAGATGCTTAGAGAGGAGAGATGCTGATTAATAGAAGAGTTCTGCTGGGTGGTGAGAATGAACCTGAGCAAAGGAGGAGCCTATTTTGCACCAAGTGCAAGTGTGAAGGTAAATGCTGTGATGTGATTATCAATAGCGGAAGCATTGAAAATTTGGTGTTAGAAGAGATGGTGACAAAGTTGAAGCTCAAGAGATAGAAACACCCACATCCATACCAGATTGCCTGGGTGCAGGATGACCACAAGGTCATGGTCAATGAACAATGCCTAGTGAAGTTCAAGATTGGAAGATACCATGATGAGGTACTATGTGATATTATATCTATAGATGCATGTCATATGTTGTTGGGTAGACCATGGTAGTTTGACAGGTGTGTTGTATATGATTGTCATGAAAATACCTATTCCCTGACAAAGGATGGAGTGTGACATAAGCTAAAGCCATTGAATGACACAAAAGAAAAGGTATGTGGTAATGCAAGAATAAATTTTGTTGATGGAAGAAAATTCTTAGATGGTATGAGGCATGAGCATGTGTGTTTTGCTTTAATTCCAAAAGATTGTAAAGAGGAAGTAGAACATGTGCCAGTAGAAGTTATAGATTTATTGAATGAGTTTTAGGATATTGTGTCTGATAATGTTCCTGATGGATTACCACCAGTAAGGAAGATCAGTCATTAGATGGATTTGATTCCAGGAGCTAGTTTTCCAAATAAGGCAGCACACAAAATGACACCAGGAAAAAGTGAAGAGCTAAATAGACAAGTACATGAGTTGTAATAGAAGGGGTTGATTCGGGAGAGGTTGAGTCCATGTGCTATACCAGAAGTATTAGAACCAAAGAAGAATGGAGAATGGAGGATGTGTACAGATTTTAGAGCAATAAATAAGATCACAATCAAGTAAAGATTTCCATTGCCATGAATGGATGATATTATAGATTGTTTAAGTGGAGCTGTATATTTCTCAAAGATAGATCTCAAGAGTGGATATCACCAAATTTGGATCAGAGAAGGAGATGAATGGAAGACTACCTTCAAGAAAAAAGAAGGACTGTATGAGTGGTTAGTCATGCCTTTTGGGCTAACCAATGCACCGAGCACTTTCATGCGGCTCATGAATGAGGTTCTAAAAGAATTTCTAGGTAGGTTTCTCATTATTTACCTAGATGATATTTTGAGCTTTAGTAAGACATTGGAGGAGCATATGATGCATATTCATATGGTGTTTGAGAAGCTGAGACAAGAGAAATTGTTGATAAATCTGAAGAAGTGTAGTTTTGTGAAGGAGTTAGTGTATTTGGGATTTGTAGTTTCAGCAAAAGGTCTAAAAATGGACCCAAAGAAAGTACAGGCTATCCTTGGATGGTCTACTCCAAGGAGTGCTACTGAGGTAAGATCTTTTCATGGTTTGGTTAGCTTTTACAGAAAGTTTATCAAAAATTTTAGTAGTATTTGTGGACCCTTGACTGAAACAAGGAGAGGGGATAGAAAAGAGTTCAAGTGGACTAATGGGGTAGATAAGAGTTTTAAACTGTTGAAATAGAAAGTTATAGAACAACCTATTTTAGCACTTCCAAATTTTAATAAGGTGTTTCAAGTAGACTGTGATGCTAGTGGTACTACAATAGGAGCTATTATGAGCCAAGAAGGTAAACCTGTTGCTTATTTCAGTGAAAAGATAAATGATGCCAAGAGAAAATATTCTATTTATGATTAGAAATTTTATGCTATAGTTTAGGCATTAAAGAAGTGGAGACACTATCTACTTCCTAAGGAGTTTTTTTTGTATACTGATCATCAAGCTTTGCAATATTTGAATAGTCAAGGAAAGTTGAATCAGAGACATTTGAAATGGGTTGAGTTTTTGTAGAGTTATACATTTGTTTTGAAACACAGGAGTGGAAAGTATGATAGTGTTGTAGATGCACTTAACAGAAGGCAATTATTGCTGACAAAAATGCAGATTGAAGTGGTTCAGTTCAAGGAATTCAAGAATTTGTATCCAGAGGATCCTGATTTTGGTGAAGCTTGAAAATCTTGTGAAGAACCTGTTACTCTAGACAGAACGAAGTGGCTGGATTTCATTATTCGGGATGATATGCTATTTAGAGGGAGTCATTTGTGCATTCCACAAAGTTCTATGAGGGAGAATATCATCAAGGAGAAGCATAGTGGAGGATTGGCTAGACATTTTGGTCATGATAAAACTCGTGCTTTGGTTAGTGAGAATTATTATTGGCCACAGTTGTAGCAAGATGTCAAGAAGTTTATACAAAGTTGCAAAGTATGTCAGATGGCGAAAGGAGTGAAGCAGAATATAGGGTTGTATCAACCATTACCTGTACCAGAGAAGCCTTAGGAGGATATCAGCATGGACTTTGTTCTTGGTTTGCTAAGGACACAACGGGGACGTGATTCAATTTTTGTGGTAGTTGACAAATTTTTAAAGATGGCACATTTTATTCCTTGCAAGAAGACTAATGATGTTGTTCATGTAGCAGAATTGTTTTTCAGAGAAGTGGTGAGACTACATGGTTTTCCAAAGAGCATAGTTTCAGATCGAGACACTAAGTTTGTTTGGTATTTCTGGCATACATTGTAGAAGAAGTTGAAGATAGATTTTAAGTTTAGTTCATCACATCATCCATAGACTAATGGATAGATAGAGGTGGTGAATAGGAGTTTCAGAAAGTTGTTGAGGTGTTTGGTTGGAGATAAGCCAACAGGATTGGATTTGATTTTACCACAAGTAGAATCTGCATATAATAATTCTGTCAACAGGGGCACTAGTAAATCACCATTCTAGATTGTATATGGAAGTAGTCCAAGAAATGCATTTGAGTTGAGAAAGATAGATAAAGGAGAGATAAGTAGTGCTGAAGCTGAGGATTTTGCAGAACATTTGAAGAACATCCATGAGGAGGTGATGAAGCATATTACCAAGATGAATGCAGAGTATAAGGCTAAGGTAGATGAGAAATGAAGGCATAAGGAATTTCAGGTTGGAGATGAAGTCATGGTTCATTTACGGAAGGTGCGATTTCTAGTTGGTACATACAACAAGCTAAAAATGAAGAAATTTGGGCCATGTAAGATACTAAAGAAGCATGATTTAGGAAATGCATATGAGGTAGAATTGCCTACTGAGCTGAATATTTCACCAGTGTTTAACATTTCAGATCTGATAGAGTATCATTAGGGAGGTGTTGAAGATGAGATCACAGTAGCACAGTGGAGTATTCTAGCAACTAGTTTAGATATTGAGATTGAGGATATATTGGACAGTCGTGTTGGTAGAAGCACAAGGAACAAGACATGTGAAGAATATCTGGTCAAGTGGAAAGGATGACCTATTGAAGATTCATCATGGCTGACAAGGAAGGAGGTTAATCATCTTGGTTTTCCTCTTCACACCTAAGACATGACAGGGTCACTTCTCAAATTACCCTGGGTGTTTGATGCAAGAGCATCCTGAGTGTAAGAGCAATCTTGCATCACCCAAAAATATTTTTGTTTGGTTTTCAATAAGGGTTATCTTGTGTAGAGCTACTATTTATGGAAACTTACTATTTTTAGTAAGTTGGTCATACGATCTTGGAATGTTTTGATTTCACATGTGGAGGTTCATCTTAGTCATATCAGCCTGTCAGTAAAGTTTCATGGCTAGATCAGGTCTAGTTTTTAAGATATTAAATATTTTCGGTATTAGCAACAAGGTACATAAACTTTGAACTCAATTTTGAAGGCTTTAGAGGCCCTGGATGAGGTTGAAACTTTAGCTGACTAGAGCTTGCAAAAATCAAGCACTATAGAGCTCCTCGTACCCTTTCCAAATTGGGGTCATAATAGTCAATCGGATCAACGGGTGATGACTTATGGTCTTCGGAAGTTGGGCCACCTGAAATGGCAGAAAATAAATTTTCTTCAAAATTTTTGTTTGGGTTTCAAAATTTATTTTGAGCTGACTTTGATGTAATAAATTGAAAAATAAAATAATTCTAAGATTGGTCGCTAAGGGCTAAATTTATGGAACCTTCGTGGGCGGTGGAAATTGCCTATATAAAGAAGGCCCGTAGTGTTGTCTAGGGCAGTTCGGGGTAGATCTAGGTAATGATTCGAGGCTTTGTCCTACATAATATTATAAAGGGAATGCCTATGTGGCTTTGCATATTGTAATTCTGGAATTTTTAATTCCACATTTGTGGAGATAATAAGAAGCCCAATTTCTGTTCTTGCAAATTGTTGTTGTTTCTATATTTTTGTTATGTGTATGTGGTATTAAGGGGAACACCCTTCATTAGATTATGGCTTGTAAATCCTTGTATTTATGTGGTTTTATGATTTATTTATGTATTTCATTTATTTATCCTTCTTGGGATGATTCTTAGTCGATCTTTTCTATATTATATTTTAGGGTTTCATGCTTGATTAGAAGTTTGTCTTTTCTTGCCATGTTGGTTGTGGTTGACCTTGTTTGATTGTGGGGCTATGTCTATGAAATTTCATAGTTTATTGTTATTGCCTCTTTGGATGATTATATTTACTTTGAATCATGTGTTTTTATTATATATAGTTCTATAGTAAGTAAAATATGTGATAATATTAATTTTTGATCGATTATTTCATAATCATATAGATTATAGTGTTCAATATTTGACATATATCTATATAGATATATATACACATGTATGGGTGCAAACATATATGTATATATATATATATATATATATGTATGTATATATATATATATATATATATATATATATATATATATATATATATATATATATATATATATATATATATATATATATATATATATATATATATATATATATATATATATATATATATATATATATATATATGTCATATAATATAGTAATAATAAATGTGTATGAATGAATATAAAAGCATTCATTAAGTTATATTTGAATAAGAAATGATTGTGAGTTTATAATAATATTATGTTATTTATCAATGCCCTTTAGTTAAGAGTTAGTTTGTGGTTGGTTACCCTTGGGAAACCTATTTATGTGGAATCTCTTTTTATTTTGAGGGGAGGAGATGGGCCTAACATCTTGAGGAGAGCTTGGTAGTGATTTTCATGGAGATTTTTGGAGAAATTTTTTTGATTTGGGAGAGGGGGTTTGTGAGCATAATTATTTAAGGATTTTTAAGTTTCATTGGCTCTTATTTTTACATGGATATTTCTAAAAGTGGAGAGGGTTTAACTGATGCATCTCAAGTTGGATTTGTTTTCCTCTCTTTGTCTCCTTTTGCCTTCTTTGGTTGAATTTTCATAGGACTTGAGGTATGGATTGAATTTATTGATTTCATTATTTATTAGATACAATATGGATCCATTTTTATGTTTTCATAATGTATTATATTTTTAATTTCCATTCCTAGAGTTATTCAAAAGCTTTGAGTTTCTTTTGGTGAAAATTG
The DNA here is from genome assembly GCA_027943335.1 of Chamaecyparis obtusa. NCBI lineage: Eukaryota > Viridiplantae > Streptophyta > Pinopsida > Cupressales > Cupressaceae > Chamaecyparis > Chamaecyparis obtusa. Next base: position 218,546 of record BSBK01001063.1, read on the forward strand.
CCATGTGTTTTCGTAGGGGTGTTAACAAACAATTTTTCAAGATCTATTATTTGAATAATCTATTTGAGTCTATAGTTCTTCTTGGTTGATGTTATGGATGCTAAATTCCAATATCTCAAATGGGTATCTCTTAGATTTCCTCTTTAGGGTCTAATTAATGCTCTATTATGTACATTTTGTCAGACCAAATGTGTCCATTCTGGGCTCTGATTTTACAGTCAATTTTATCTGAATGGTAAAGATTTTAAAAGCCATTTAAAGACCTAAATTTGATATCAGAGATGGCCCTTTGTCTTATATTTCATTTCCCATTGGTTTGGTGTATTTTTATTATGTTTTGTGAAGGTTACAACTATTTTAGTGAAGGCAAGTCTAAACCCTAACTAGGGTTTTCTATTTTAGAACAAAAGCCATAACTTTCTTTCCCACCATTGGATCTCCATTAAAATTGGATATAATTTTTGTATTTATGTTTTATTGATTCTCACAAAATATATTATCTTAATTATTTATTTTGTGGAAGTTATGAATTACTCTTTATTGATGACTATTCTTAGCATTTTACCATTGTTTGAAATAAATAAATTTTAGAAGTTGTCAAGTGTTAGAGGTTGGTAGGTTACCAAAGGATTTTAAGGTCTTATTTTTTATTCATTTGGACCTTTATTATACTAAATATGGATATGATATCTTGTTGGTTCATTTTGACGACTTGCTATGTGCTTTGAATCAATTGGATGATAGATTAGAGCTTAGGGTTGGAGGGTTGTTACACCAGCACACAAAGCCTTGCATTAATAAATATAGAAAAGATGCAAGCCTAAGAGATGTTAATGATGATCCGTAAGTTTTTTTTGTCTACTATTGTATTACACTTAGTCATTTTCTAAGAAATGTTGGTTGGTCATCACTGCGATTGAGCCATCTTGTAAAGGTTGAGTTATGTTTTTAGACTTGTATTTTGTATAGTTACCAAGTAGTAGTTATTGTCGAGCAAGTCAGAGGTCACCGAGTACTTCAGTAGTTGCCAGGAAGTTTATGCCAAGTTGTATAGAAGTGTCAGTGCCAAGAAATAGTATATGAAGAATAGTAAATGTCAAGCGTCAGAGACTTCATATGCCAAGCAAGCCAGTTTTGACATATGTGTTTGTTATGGCACAGACACTTAGGTAAACCATTTTGGCTGACATCTATACAATATTTAATGTTTTTTGAGGGAATCAAAGAGTTGATTACACCTTGTATTTAGAATCATTAATCCCTATGTAAGCCATGTGACCTATCAGAATAATAGAATTCTTAAGCGACATAAGTAGAAAATCTAGATCATTGATCTTGATCTAGGAGGTTGATTTGTTGTCTATATAAGATGAGATCTTAACCCTAAAATGATGTATGTGGTTGGATGCATTGAAGGAGATCTCATATACATAGAATATAGAAGTATTTGATATAGGTAGAGATCGGTCAGAGTGACTGAGAAAAGAAGTAAAGGGTAGAACAAAGCTATATTTGATTAAGGAGATCAAACAAGTATTGTAAGGAGAAGATCTATTATCAACATCATAGTGAAAATTGAAGGATCAGGTACTGATACATTTTGGTAGGTGAATTGGGGTAAATCTCTTAACAAAGTGGTCCTCACAAGCCTATGTAAATATCTTAACCGAGTGCTTACTTTGTTGTAAGTCTTACATTCTTTAACCAAGGTAGATTGTATAAGTATGTAAGCTCTTAATATGGTAGATCCCTCATAGGCTAGATCATCATTTTATGATAAAATCTTGTATCCCTAATAGGAAAACTTTAATACTACAATAGTGAAGATTTGTGGGTGTCATCCCCACCCCATTTTTACCTTTCAAGGGTTTGTGGGTAACCAAAATCTTTGTGTTATGTGTTTCATTTCATGGATGAAATTAGATTGTTAGATCTATTTCAGTATTGAATTTCATGTTTATGATATGTAAGTTGAATTTATGTTAAAGTGGAATTAGTAGTGGATATCTGATTCACCACCTCTCTTAGTATCTCACTTTCCCATATTAGATTTCCAACAATTGGTATCAGAGATTTGGTCTCTTAAATAAGTCTAATCACTTGTGATATAAGATCTTGGAGATGGAGGTTTATAAGTTGGGAAAGATAATAGAGAATCAAAAGGTTGACATTCATCTTGCACTTCACCATCTTGAAGCAGACATAGGAGAATTGAAGAAATCCTTAAGAAGAAGGAAATAATTGGAAATTCAATAGAATGATACACAATATCAAGAATAGGATACTAAAGGTCTATTTGACAATGGAAATCCCACTTTAAGTGATGCAACTATAATAGATTTGTTAGAGAGAAATAATATACTAAATGAAGACAATAGAAATCTGAAGAGATAATAGGAAATTCAATCAGTAAGACTATGTGAAGGAATTGAACAAAAAAAGAAAGTTGAAGAAGACAAGACAATGGCTGATGAAGACAAAAGAAAAATTTCTATAAGACTTGATGAAAGGACATGTGACATGAAAAGGTTGAAAAACAATCAATTGGACATAGTAAATCAACTGCTACTTGCTAATCAAGAGTTGAGCATAAAAGATATGGAAATCACCAATCTGAGATCTGAGAATAGTCAACTGAAGAATGAATTGAGATTTGAAAAGGAACTCAATGAAAGGATGAACAAACCAAATGAAGTTATGAAATAATTTGAAGAACTATTGAGGTCACCAAGAAGATCCAACAATACTTTTGGACTTGGACATGATGAGCACCTACCATCCACTGAAGAAGGAGGATCATAAAAAAATGGAGAATAGAGGAATGCAATGTCAAAGAACAAGAAACCCAAATGCCATCATTGTGGAAAGCTAGGACACATAGAAAACATCTACAAAAGAAAGAATGGTAAGTCCAATCCTAAATGAAAGTTCAATGGAAATTATTTTAATTATAAGAAACATGGACATGAATGCAGGTCAAAGGTTATTAATCTACCTACTACACCTAGATTTCAAGGACATTGCTTTAATTGTCAAAAATATGGTCATAGAGCACAAGAATCTAGATCCAAAGCTAAGTGGACATCCAATAAGAAGAATAAAGCACCTAGGAAAGGGAACACATTCAATTAGGACTACAATAGATAGTATAGTTGTCATTATTGTGGAGAATATGGTCATATTGGAGTAAACTATATGAAGACACATTTTAGAGGTAAATCCAAGAGTTGGATAAGTGGAAGTCTAGTCTATTAAAAATGCCACAAGATTTGTCACATAAAAAGAGACTATAGAGCACATGCACTGAGCAATGAATAAGTTAGAAATGAAGAGACTGTTGAATAGATAATGAACCAGATGAATACGACATAGAAAAAGAAAGAGGATGCAAGCAGTAGTAGAGCTAGTGAACCTGAGGTCACCCAATCCAATGGATCAGGTGATCACACTACTTTAAACTAAGAAAGGAAGGTATGTGAGGAGCTAAATTTTCTAATGATTCATTTTACATTAGTTCCTGACATTTGATATGTCAAAGTCCATATCTACATAAATTGAGATGCATTAGGATAGATTTGAGAAAGAGTTTATATTGCACATTTGATGCTGAGCATTAGTATTTAAGTCCATGGTGACCGAGTCACTCAGTGTGTGCCGATCTCCTATGATAGACGAGATGTCATATGTACCAAGCAAGAATTGAAATGGTAGTATTGACTGAGTACATGATAATCGAGTCAACATGAGAAGGCCGAGACAACTGTATTCACCTACCTAATGTACAAATCATTTAATGAAGCCCTAATCTAACCATTCGGGGTCTATAAATAAAATTATTACTGTTCTTTTTCATTTTCACCCAACAATTTGAGAACTTGCAAAGCGATTTTAAGGCGATTAACAAGAGCTATCTTTGCTAAGTGAAATTTGAGAAGATCTCTACAATGTGCCATTAGAAAACATTGAGAAGAATTGTTGAACCAAGGTATTAATGAGTAACTTGAACTTGTAATTTGAACCCTAAACTGAGATATATGGCATCTAATTCATCTGTAGTAGCTAAGAAGAAAGGAAAGGAAGTCATGAATGTTCAACTTGTGAGGAGTGATGCACGTAGGCCACCTAAGTTTCAAGCCATTCCAAAAAGTATGAGGAAGGGAGATCTCATGGGTGCCCTATCATCGATTCCACTAAGGGTCTTAATGATTAATGATGTGCAATCATGCTATATGTGTAAAATCAGGAAAATAGGATATTATAAGCTAAGGGAGGCATACAACAAGCTATTTATAAATGAATTGTTGAAGGATGAACATCAACAGATTGCCAAGAAAGGGTTACTGTGTGCCCTAGATTTCCCATGAAATTTCAAAGTTGAATGGATCAAGATTATATTAAAAGAGTTCATGACATGAAGATATGGCTAGAGAATGGGCCGATCAAGATTCCAAAGGATATGATTCACCAAGTCACAAGCACACCTAGTCTAGTAGGGAAGAAAATAATGAGATGCCAGAGTAAAGAGATAATTCAAACAAACAATCAGGCAATGTGGAATAAGAGATGAATGAAAATATACACAATCATAGATCTAGAGATAGATTTTGCAGTGAGAGTGGTTGCTCACAAATTCTATCAGTCTAGCAAGTTAGATAGTGTTCCCTGCATTGTGGTCGATCAAGCATGGAAGATGGTGAAGAAAGATCACACTTATGATCTTGTCAAGTTTTAGTTGACCCAACTTTCCGATAACCTAACTTCAATCAAGAAGGCCAAGAAATCTATGTGTAAGTTTGGTTCTCTAATCACTTGTTTATTCTTCTATGTTAAGAATAGTTTTCCTACAATTGGAGATGTTGTATGGAGTAAGGATTGACCAGTAGCACAACATATAAATGAATTTATTCATCAGTTAGGAGAAAACTTTTAGAGTGTTATGGATAGCTACTTTGTAGAATTCAAAAAGAAAAATTTGAACAGGTAATGCTAGAGATGCTATGCACTTTCAAGATGACACCTTTACAAATGGGGAATCTAATTCTTGAATAAATATATAAAAGAATTGATCAGAAATGGAACTATGCCATGATGAGAGAAAAGCAGATAAGAGGAAGCACATTGGCCCAAATCATGCTAGATCTATCCCCACAGTACATAAAGGCATATATGGAGTAGTACAAAATAGGTTTGTACCCAAGCTCCGGGCCTATTCCATTTTGCAACACAAGATTTAAGATGTTGTTCAACAAAGAACAAGGCTATGGAAGATTATTTTTGGACTGTTACTTAAAAAGAGTCCACAACTAAGTGAAGGTACATCTAGCCAAGTGGAGCTAGATAATAAGGAAGACATTGATGAACCTCAGAATCTTGAGGAAAAGGAAAGATAGAAGGTAGAGATAAGTGGATCATAGGATGTGATCACAATAGAGGATATCCATAAGGATACACCAGTTATCTCCAATGTATTGACTGAGGAAGAGATAAAGAGTCAAATTCTTACTGAGGAAACTTCTGGTCACCCTCTATCGAGTACCAATCCCATTATTATATAGGTACATGATTATACACAGATTGAAGGTACTTAAACTATAGACAATTCACTTTCAATTTCACACATGGTCACATTTGAGAAAAAGGTGTTACATAGTGGTAGTGCTGAGAAATAGGACAAGCTAGCAATCACAATTGAGAATGCACCTATAGAGGAGGATACGAAATAACAAGGAGAGGAGAGCATAAAAGATCATGAAGATAAGTCTACATTAGTAATGACAGGTCCTCATATGGAGGAAAAGAATAAAATAGAGGAGAAGGCAACCAAGAAACATCCAGAGCCTAAGGAACAAGAGGATATTAAATCACTTATATAGATGCCGAGTGGAAATACACCTAAGAAGAAATCATAAAAGAAAAAGGAGAAACCTCCAGGAACATAGGTTACACTTGATGAAGTTATAGTGATTCCAAAATGGGACACTAATAACTTGACTTATGAGGAAATGAAAATCTTGCAAGATCTTTTGATGTAGAAAAGAAAGCAAGAAGAGTTAAGGAGGGAACATCAACAAAAACAAGTTTTGCATGAAATAAAAGGTATATTCATAGAAGCCTTTGAAATGGATGATGTGAATGAAACTTCACCTATTTTAGAACAAATAGTTCAAATTATTAAGAAGGTGAATAGTGACGACAATGAGGCAAATGAAAAACTAATGCAGTGGTCTTAAAGAAAGTTCAAGACCAAGGTACTTGAAAAGGTCTCAATTGAGATAGAAGTAAAATAGGTAGAACTTTCTACCTTAGTGAATAATTTAGAAAAGGTTGTGAAGAATGTTCATTCTCTGTACAAGAAGCTATGTAATATAGAAGATTTCACTAAGGACAATCAAGAGTTGATTGATAAACTACAAATAGACTTGAAGTTTGTCAGTCATTCACTGAGAATGGATGCAAGCTCCAACTCCATTCATTTCACTAGGTTACTTCATGCACAAAGATTAGCCGAGTTGATGGCTAATGATGGGCAAATAAGAGCTAAGATAATTTATATACAAAAAATGTTAACACCTCATCTAGAGGTTATGCAAAAAGAATTAGCAACAACAAAGGAGTTAGTATAGAGAGATCCTCATCTCTCTATTATCAAGAGTTTAGTTGATCTAGCTGCTCAACTAGAAATAAAGATACAAGTTTTGGAGTCTATCAGGTCAAGATAGGACAATGCCTTAGGAATGATAATGCAGCTCCATAAATCATTTTTGGATAAGTATTTTCTCACCCCTACACCCCAATAGCTTCAAGTGACAAAAAAAGGGAGAAATGACATGCCATGATAGGAATAATAGAAAGGGGGAAATGAAATGATAGTGAGAATAACATAAAGGTATGACATACTATTTTGTAATTTATATATTCAGTGTATGTCAAAGAGTCTTATGTATATATATATGTAGAATCTTTAGAAGCATGAGTCAAAGTATTAGGGGGAGTGCTCAAAATACTAAGTACTATTTTTTAAATGTAAAAGTCATGACAAAGTGTTTTTGCCACTAATGTCAAAGGGGGAGATTGTTGATCCCTAAGTTTTATTGTCTATTAGTGTCTTACACTTAGCCATTTTCTAGGCAATGTTGGTTGGTCATCACTGCGACTGAGCCATCTTGTAAAGGCCAAGTTCTATTTTTAGACTTGTATTTTGTATAGTTATCGAGCAATAGTTACTGCCAAGAAATTTGGAGATCATTGAGTACTTTAGTAGTCACTGAGAAGTTTATGCCAAGTTGTATAGAAGTGTCAGTGTCCAGCACTAGTATATGAAGAATAATAAATGTCAAGCGTTAGAGACTTCATATGCCAAGTAAGATAGTTTTGACATATGTGTTTTTTATGGCACAAACACTTAGGTATACCATTTTGGCCATTAATCCCTATGTAAGCCATGTAACCTATCAAAATAATGGAATGCTTAAGCAACATAAGTACAAAATCTAGATCGTTGATCTTGATCTAGGAGGTTGATTTGTTCTCTATATAAGATGAGATCTTAACCCTAAAATGATGTATTTGGCTGGATGCATTGAAGGAGATCTCATATACATAGAACAAAGAAGTATTTTGATATAGGTAGAGATTAGTCAAAGTGACTGAGCAAAGCAGTGAAGAGAAGAACAAGGATATATTTGATTAATGAGATCAAACAAGTATTGTAAGGAGAAAACTTGTTATCAACATCATAGTGCAAACTGAAGGAACAGGTAATGATACATTTTAGCAGGTGAATCAAGGTAAATATATTAAAAGAGTGGTCCTCACAGGCCTATGTAAATCTATTAACCAAGTGCTTAATTTTTTGTAAGTCTTAAATCCTTTGACCAAGGTAGATTGTATAAGTCTATAAGCCCTTAACAAGGTATACCCCTCACATGGTAGATCATCAATTTATGATCAAATTTTGTAGCCCTAACAAGAAAAATTTAATACTGTAGTAGTGAAGATTTGTGGGTGTCATCCCCACCCTAGTTTAATCTTTCAAGGGTTTCTGGGTAACCAAAATCTTTGTGTTATGTGTTTCATTTCATGGATGAAGTTAGATTGTTAGATCTATTTCATTATTGAATTTCATGTTTATGATATGTAAGTTGAATTTATGTTAAATTAGAATTAGTAGTGGATATCTGATTCACCTCCCCTCTCAATATCTCACTTTCCCATAGTAGATTTCCAATAATTAACACTTGTAGAAAAGAGATAGCCTAAACAAGGACCAAATGCCAAATCCTAGCCGCCACAATGATTCTAGACACAAGACCAATCCCCAAAAAGGGAAGGCATCTAAACCCAAAAAATGGGACACAAAACAAATATTGAGCCAACAACATGACCTAGGTCAACTACATAAATGATGGATGGGTCCTCATCCTACCAAATCCTTAGCAAGGGTAACCATGCACAAAAGAAACAAAACTCCACTCCAAAACCCACATACACACTCCAAATCAGAAAGGGAAGCTGATAAAGGAAACCTCCCACACATCCCAAAACACAATCTAGGTAGAAGACTCAACCAGGAATCACCATCCCCATCTCCATGCATTTCCTCTCCTTCCTTAGTGGATGTAAATGTAGAAACCATAAATCCTTCTCACACCCATCTGCTCTTCTCCATCATGTAAAATATTGTAGAAAAAATATCAATAAATTGTTGCAAAATGTGATTTCATATTCACTTGCATGCTTTTTAAGGAAGATATATTTATTTTCATGTAGTGGTATTTTTTTTTTATAGAAATTCTATGTTTATAATAATAATAATAATAAAGCTGATAGGAATTGTGTAGGATCTCTTCTCTCGGAAATAAATTTTTTCTCTTGGATAGTTGTCAACCCTCTTCCTAGATAATTTTTCTTTTTTGGCAATGGAAAATACCAACATACCTTGTTTTTTCCTTAAAATTGTATAGCCTTTTGATATTAGTTGGAAACTTTTTAGATTTAGTATTCTCTTCTTTCATCTTGTCTATCATAGAAATACCAAAATAAAGAAAAAAAGAAATAGAGAAATTACAAATGATGAGTTCATCCATGATGATTAAGCTTGTGGTCATTGCATTTACATCACTTATTAGCCTGCAATGTGTTTTGGGTATATTTATCTATACTCAATTTACTTGTTTGTTGAGATTTTGTTTGGTTCAAGATAAAAATCTGATCTTTAATAAAATTTTAGGCACCTTGACTTGTGAGGAGTTGCCTATGCATGTTTGTGCATTTTCTATTTCATCATGAGCAACACATTATGTTCTTGAGAAGTCCATCTTGAGGGATGACAATACCCAATACTAGTGTCTAGTATGTCAAAAACCCAAATTTTAATCAATATAAACAATTGGAGATCTCTTTTTTTTTGTTGGAAAAATAAATGGTATAATTAGAGTTTTCATAGTAATTGTTCTGAAATTGATGATGGGTCAATATATTTTTAGATTCAATGATCATGTAGATTTTTGTTTCATCATTAAAATATGAAAATAAAAGAAGAGAATTGCATTATGTTGAATCAAAATTCATGATTCATAGAAAATTATGTTGTATTCCATGATCTATTATCAAGGATGAAAGGAGCAAGATGGGTGGATTTAACATCTTTGTGGATTACAAAACTGAGTTTCATGTAATTGAAAATCAATGTGTAGACATTGAAGGTCATGGAAGAATAGATAAATGAATGGATTGAAATAGAGGTTTGATTAGAGAAAACCTAACCTATTTGGAACAAGCGTAGACATTCAAACATTAGCCTAACATCATGTTCCTAGCATATAGTAAAACAATTTTCAAAGACACTTCAGATAGAGCTTAACGGGAGCACCCTATCACCATTCAATTTTCTCTCGATTAAGGGATGTGGGTGTGCTCTCAAAAAACATGGAGCATGTCCCTAATACAGATTAGGAAGGTCTAGGATCAAATAGGGACCATGAGAACCCCATAGTGGCACAGAATTAGGTATAGAACACCTGATTTTCCCCTAGAGCCTCAAGGAGCCTAATGAAGCCAAGATGCAGATTAAGCTAAGAATGCTTATGCTAAGATTTATTTTAAACTAGATGAAGTATGATGAGATGGAGAAGTGATTAGAAAATCTTAATAATGAACAAGGTTAATCCATTAAGATATTCTAGGATGAGTTAGAAAGCATAAAAGATAACAAAATCTAACAATTATGCTAAAAGCTAAGATGATCTAGATAGAAATGAGCATGATAAAAATGCATGAATGATATTTACTAAGATAATACTTTTCTCTTGGAAGGAGGAGTATTTATAGGATTCAAGCCAAGGGCTTGGGTTATGAAGGAGGGTCAGAGTTAGGGGTTTGGTTAGGGGTTGAGTCAAAGAGATAAGGATTAACTTTCATGGGTTGAATGGACCAAGGTTGAGTTAGGCTCAAAGGTCAAAGTTAGGATAAGGGTTTAGGGTTTTATAAAAGAGTCTATATGTTCTAGGGTTTTCTAGAAGATATCTAGGATTTAGGGATTTTAAATAAATATTAAATTTATTTAAAGTTGGTGACAATATTTATTAAATAAATACGGATTAAATATTTAAATTAGATTTAAATATTTTTGGAATGGGGTATCTTGATTAAATATTTTTAATTAAAATAGAAGAGGTTAACAGAATAATAATAAATTAATTAATTAATAAATGATGATGTCATCAGGGTTTTTTGCAAAATAAATATTTTTATTTTGACAAAGGCATTTTAGGTGTCTACATTTTTCCCCTATTTGATGCGATGCCACAAGTGGTATGGCATCAAAGACAAGAAAATAAGATGCCCTAGGCTAGAATAAAAGAGGATAAGGGGTTGTGCCCCTCGAGAAAATAACACAAAGAGGACAGTCTGTGGAATTTTCTCAAAAAGGATGCAAGTTGAAAGGAAGAAAGGAGGAAGGGGGGATAAACAAACAACCTTCCTAGAGAAAAGATCCATAAATGCAATATGATGTGAGATTGGGGATGAAGCTATATGAAAGATGCAAGATTAATCTATATGATGTAGGATGGGGGATTTGGGGAGCTCCTTGAGTTGGATATTTTTGAGAGCACAACCTAGTTTGATGTAGCAATGCTAGAGACCTTCCAAAGTTACTGGGACCTCAAGGCCTTCTCACCAGTGTTGCATAGGACTGACACAAAGAACAAACACACAAAGGGTTTCCCCAACATCACACATGAAACCCAAAGGAGGCATGGTGGAAATGATACTGGAGAAACCAAAAAAACATGACTAACTCATAGGAAGAAGAAAAAGATCAAAAAGACCTTGCCCCAGATTGATGGTGGAGGATGGTGGGGGATTACTAAGTGTCAGGGATGAGTTGTTGCTTCCTGATGTAGGATCAGATAGGATAGGATTGGATTTTTCAACCTAAGATAGAGTGATGATCTTTGGAAGATGGGATTCTTGCCAGTGTATGCCAATCTCTTGCTTGAGATGATGAGGCCTACAAAGACAAGTATAGGATTCCCTAGATAATTCTTAGTCAAAGAGTAGTGCTAGGATGATTCTGATTTAGGATATGGATTGAGCAACTCAAAGGATATGACATGAAGTGGATGGTGGATAGCTGAATAAGGATTCCTATGACAAGAGATAGGTAAGACACTCGAACATAAAAATGACCAAGGTTTGATTATTAAAGCACTGAGCTGGATAGGTCATGATGAACTAAGGGCTAGCTGATGAAAAGGATGAGACCTAAAGACACATGTGTACAATTGAGCTTAGGTGGAGACATGACCAATGCTAGGGTACAAGACTTAGGATAGGATATACAGGGATCTGGGGATGAAGCTAAATCTCCAAAGATATGCAAGGTGATGCCCCACTTGGGCTAGAAAGCCAAAATAGACTAATGTTGGATAGGATAATGATGGATGATGTCTCCTTAAATGAAATAGATTTTGGAAATATGCATCCCAATGATGATGATTGGATTGAGATCAATGCTTGCCACAAGAATAAGACTAAGGATGGGATTGGAAGGCTTAGTGTGATGTTGGATTTCGAATAGCTAGAGGATATGGATAGGAATATCAGATGTTTGAAGATTGCTAGGAATGATTAGATATGGATAGGATGGCATTGGATTGGATGGGGGTAGCCTATAGCTAGATACCAATGACAAGAGAAGATACGAGGTGATGGGATGATGGAGGAAATGCTAAGGGATTGCTCATAGAGGAAAGTGCTTAGGGATTGGATGAAGAAATGTCAAGGATTAGGATTGAGGAATACTAAGAGATTGGATAGAGGACTTTCTTGAGGATTTGGATGAAGGAACTACTGAGGATGTGGATAGAGGAAATGCTTAGGATTTGGATAGAGGATTGTTGACGATTTTTTGGGGGTTGTGGATAGAGGAAAATTAGGATTAGAAGATGGAAGATAAGGATTTGGATGGAGGAAGATTTGGATTGGGAGATGAAAGATAAGGATTTGGATAGGTCTCTAAGGAATATGCCACCACAGAATAAGATGCCCTTTCTTAGGATAGTTCATGCATTCAACGGTATTAGGAGGGGGTATGAGTGGATGGAATATAAGAAAATGTGAGGATGGGGAAGGTAGATGGAAGCTTGGATAGTTGGTGGATGAAGATTGACAAATGGAAAAATGGATGTTGAAAGGTGCCCAAAAGAATGTATACATGGTGATCTCTATTTCTTTATCAAGATCTAAAGGAGGATGAAGGAGGTGAGAGACAAATGAGATGGAGGAGATGATTGATAGGATGTGCTAGAAGGGAATTGCCCCCAATTGCAGAAAGGAACTAGGGGGATTATTCATGACACCTGTTTGCCATGTTTTCATCATGGTACTTGTCCAAGGCATTTGAATTGCCAATTTTTCACCATTGGATTAATGTTTTTCTCTTTTCTTTTGTTTTTTTGATATTTTTTCTTATTTTTTTCTAATTTTTATGGATTTTCTGATTTTACTACTGACTTTTTGATTTGCTACTGACTTTCTAATTTGTTGCTGACCTTTTGATTTTTCTATATGTTGGTACAACCTTGTTAAGATGGAGGAATTATGCAAAGACATGGATGGGATGAGGTAGATGGGAGATATGGTGGCAGAAAGTGTTTGGATGGAATGATAGAAAGTGATCATGATAGGGGGATGTTGTTAGGACCAACATTGGCACATGTTGTGAGGAAGGTGGATGAAGTAGATGGGATGTAGATGGTAGATGTGGATAGGGCAGATGATTTGTGCTAGGAGATTTTGGAACATAGGGACCCAAAGTAGATGTAGAAGATGGAGAAGAGGAATGAGTAGCTAGTGGATTAGCATCTTTGGATGTCATTGTGGATATTTCTTGTAGATGCAATTCATCTTTTTTCTTTGGGATCCACATGGTTTTTGCTTTAGCTTTTGTGTGACTTTGTGCCCATTGGGATGCATTGGGTTTATCTTTTTCTTTGATGGTCCTTTGTGGCCATTGGGATTTAGCAGATCCTTTGGTTGGATTTTTCTTTTCTTGAGCACGTCTTTTAGAGTGGACATGGCAATCTTTGGATCTTTGTGGACATTTCCCATTATGCATCTTTGGTATGGCATCCAAATTGCAAGAAGTATTAGAAGGAATATGTGGAGCTATGTGGGATGGAGGAGATATGGATAGATAGATGGATAGATAGGAGATGTGGGAATATGCCTTTGTTGATCCTGACTAGGGATGTTTGGATTTTGGATGAAGGATTTAGTAGGATAAGATGGGGGATGATATTTTGGGATGTAAGGCCCCGAAATGGATTTGGTATGTGAAGGATATGAAATGGTAGATTTTGGGACATAGGGACCCAAAATAGATTTAGAGGATGAAGAAGGAATGTGATAGGTTTTATTGGGTTGTAATGATGGAGGAGGAGGAATAGCGTTGTATTCTTTGGAGGGGAAATTAGAAGATGTGATGGTGTGTTTGGAAGGATGCTTGAATCTAGCTTTAGCTGTACAAAAATTTCTCGAGGAAGTTCCTTCTTTAGATGTATGATCAATACCACATGAGTGTGGATGTTTCTTGTCCTGGATGGGCTCTAGATTTTCTTGTTCATGAGTGCCTAGGCCTTTGCCTTGATAATTACATTTCTTAAGCATTTTATCCAAGCAAGGATATTTCTGACTTGGGGAATAAGATAAACATCCAGTTTCAGGCTCCTTGGAAGATATGAAACTGATATCTTCTAATTTGAGCATAATTTATTTGACAAATGTAAGTAGACCTAGGGGATAGAGTGATGGAAGTGGGATAGTTTGGATTGGAGGATCATCAAATGAAGAAAATGGGATGATGGAATCTTGACTGGGATTGGGAGATAGAAATGGATCTTGAGATAGAGGAATTGGGATGATAGGATCTCGGATTGGAGGATTTGGGATGGAGGAATTGGGATGATAGGATCTTGGATTGGGGGTGATGGAAGTAATGGATCATGCAATAGATGAAGTGAAAGGATAGGATCTTGATCTAGGTCATTGGATACTTCAACATGCTTTTGGACAAGATATTGGTTTGATGTGATTAGTGTGGATATAATTCTAGGGGATGTATGGATGGACTCTTGAGATGGAGTGGGTGGAAGGATGAGAGATTCTACAATTGTGATGGTTGGAAGAAGGGTGAAATCATGAGGCTCATTGGATATGGCTTGGATAATGCTAGGAGGAGGAGATGTGGATGGGAATTGGATGGAGGAAATAGATGGAAGGGACTCAATGATGATTGTAGATGGAAGAGGATCAATAAGTGGGATATATGGAAGAAGGATAATAGATGGGGGAGGTTGATGGGATTCATCAATAATGGCTTCATATGAAGGAATAATATGGCATGACTCATCAACTTTACAAGTGAGATTTTTTGTTGGCTTCCTTGTGAAACTCCTTGGAGACTTTCGTGATGGAGTTTGAGGTGAAGGATTAGAATGTGTAGAATATGGGGAGCTAGGGTAGTCCTCAAGTGAAGGTGGGGTGGAAGATTGTGAACTTTCTTGATGGGATGATGGTGCTGAAGAGGATTTGGAGGATGGCATGAGTAGATAGCTCACATAGGCAGGTTTAGAGGAAGCTTGTGAACTTGATTGACTAGGAGTGATGGATTGAGATATGGAACATGAAGTGGATTGAGGGATGCATTCTTCTTGTGAAAGGGGATTTGTAGTAATGTAGGTAGGAATGAAATACACCAGATTTAGATAGGATATAGTGGATGGTGGATTGAGATAGGATGGGAGATTAGGATAATGGATTGGAAGACTAGGATTTTGGTTTTGAAAATGGGTCGGAGGATAAGGGGATATAGGATTTGGATAAGGGATGTAGCTAGTAGGGTTTTTGTGAAAGGATGGTGTTTGGGATACAACCATAAAAGGAGATGGAGGTAGGAAGGATGCATGCAAAGGACATGTAGGCTCAATATAGGAAGAAGGTGTGAATGAATAGGATAATGAATTGCCCTTGTCAAAGGTAGGATAAGGATAGCTATTAGATATGCATGAAGGCATGATAGGATAGTTTGGAGGAATGATTAGATCATGGGGGATGTTTGGAGCAATATTGTTAAGGTTTTCAAAATACTCATCATGATCAACAAAATTTTCATCATCATTGGGATAGGATGGAGGAATGATTGGATTTTGGAGGATGTTTGGACCAATCTTGCTAAGGTTTTCAAAATGCTCATCATGATCAACAAGAATTTCATCATCATTGAGATAGGATGGAATAAGAGAAGAGACATAGTAACCAAACTCATCATAATAGTTTTGAGACATGCTAACTTGTTGATGAGTTGGATAGGGATGAAGGATAAAGATGGATCGAAAGAATGACAAGATTTGACTAGGATTTGGATTGGGATGACCGAGAAGCTCAGACTGGGATTGGATTTGGCTCAAGATAGGAGGAAAGGTTGACTCTAGAGGAAGGTAGACAAGGGATGGGTGATGACCAGGATGACTCTACTAACCTAGGATAGGAGAAAAGGAGGACAATAATGGATGCAAGATGATTGTAAGACCATGGTTAGTAGACTAGGGTGACTAGATTCTAAAAGCTTTGGATGACTTCTGGATTTGGATTGATTGGTTTTGATATGGAAAAAGGATTTGGTGTGTATAACTCTTCATTTTTGTATGTTCAACAGATGTTTTGCACTGATTCTATAACTTTGAAAACATATCAAGCATGAAGTACCTAAACGATAGGCTAGTATCAAAATCTTTTCCCATAGCTTGATTCCCCAAAAAGGGATACAGATGGTGAGTAATCTTAAGGTGATCTGGGAAACCACTTGGATTGATCCTTGCACAAAGACTCTAATACCTTCAGGAGTAGATCAAGAAGCCTCTTATTTTAATAGGTATCTAATTTGGTTTGTGGCATCCTCCCAATTGATTTGTATGCATGTGACTCACTTAAGAGCCTAGTTGACCATGCTAAAATAGTAGGGATATTCACCTACCTTGAGCTACCACCAACATGCATCGCCCAAGCTTGAGGGGATGAAGTGAGAGTTTTCTCAACACTTTATTTCTATACCATCTAGGGAAGTACTAGTTTGAAGTCATTCTCCAAAGAGGAAGCACTTTTCTCTCTGGAAAGACTTCTCTAGAAGTAAAACAAGTGAACTCATCCAAGCTCAACCTCTTCTACATTACTTAGTTAACAAGGATTTTGCAGATTTGAAACTCCTAGAATCACACCATGAAGAATTTCTTTGCCAAATTGATTTAGTGAATTTTGAAATGAATATTTTCAAATGCATGTGTTTATGATTTTTATTTATTCTTTCCTTGAAGAAAAGAAAGCTTTGAAAAGATATTTGCAAGTTTTTAACCTTTTGCACTCAAGATTTTGTTTGCCTTCCTTCTAAGATCCTGATTTGAATTTTGAAATGAAATGAAATGATTTGATTTCAACATTAGGACATTCAAGATTTGTGTTTGTTTTGGACTCAAAGATAATGACTCTTTTGATTTGGAATTTGGTTCATTTCTTTAGATTCATTCAATATTTGTGCTCTAGAATTTAGTTGTGGGCCCAAAAGAAGTGTTCCTAGAGTGCTTTATGCATAAATTTTTTTTAACACATTCAAGATTTTGAAATTTTTTTTTTTTTTTAACCAATAAAAAAGAATTAGGATTTATTTAGGAATGTTTAGGATAGTTTAGGATTGATTAGGAACCATTTAGGAATGAGATGTAGTTTTGTTCCTAGATTGCATGAAACTTGGTAAACACTTAAGATATTGCAAAAGAAGTTCAACTTAGCCTAGGAAAATGTACCAAGTTTGATTTAGGAACACTTAGAATTAGTTAGGATTGATTAGGAACCAAATAGGATTGATATACAAATTTCTAGTCCCTTTTAAGCATCCAAAATTTGAACTATTCCTAGTTTGCATGAAAGAACCTTAAAATTTTAAATTTGCATGAATGAGGTTCTTTTTAGCCAAATGAAAGAAATTAGGGATGAGTTTTATTACGTTAGGATCAATTAGGAATGTTTAGGAATGATTAGGAAAGATTTGCAGTTTGCTCCATTTAAGGCATTCAAGAGTGAATAGAAGTTCATTTTAAGCCAAATAAATGAAGTTTTTAGATTCCTAAACATTCACGAAGGTTCATGAGCCTTAAGGATTTAGTTTTTTGGTGAGAAATTGGCCTCCAAGAAGTACCTACAAGAGCATGGGGTCATAAATTACAAGTTTGAAGCCTAGGGTCAGTAGGATCCCCAAACAGGCCCAAAAAGTCAATAAAAACCAAGTTTAGGGCTTTATAATAGCCCTCTAATTCCCATACGATAGTTGATACCAGGGATTTTTTTGAGTTACAATGTCACACGACATTGTATGAGCCCCCATACGACACTTGGGCACAACCCATACAACATTTGAGCTAGAAAGTAAAATAAAATGGGAAAACTACCTTAAAAACATGGAAAATGGATCAAACGACTATTGGGTACTACCCATATGAAAATCCATGCCAAGGATGAATTTTAGTATGAATCTTTAGCAAAATTTGTCTTGGATGCTTGAAAAAGTGAGTTTTTGGCTCAAAAACTCCTAAAAAATGCAGTTTGGAGGGCTTGTGGGGTCCCACCGGGTGTGCCAAAATGTGATCAGAGAAAACCTAACCTATTCAAAACAAGCATAGACATTCAAACATTAGCCTAACATCATGTTACTAGCGTTTAGTAAAAACAATTTTCAAAGACACTTCAGATAGAGCTTAACGTGAGTACCTTGTCACTGTTCGATTTTATCTCAATTTAGGGATGTGGATGTGCTCTCAAAACACATGTAGCATGTCCCTAATATAGATTAGAAAGGTTTAGGATCAAATAGGGACCATGAGAACCCCATAGTGGCACAAAATTAGGTATAGAACACCTGATTTGCCCCTAGAGCCTCAAGGAGCCCAATGAAGTCAAGATGCATATTAAGCTAAGAATGCTAATGCTAAGATTTATTTTAAACCAAATTAAGTGTGATGTGATGCATAAATGATTATAAAAGCTTAATAATGAACAAGGTTAATCCATTAAGCTATTCTAGGATGAGTTAGAAAGCATAAAAGATAATGAAATCTAACAATTATGCTAAATGCTAAGATGATCTAGATAGAAATAAGCATGATAAAAATGCATGAATAATATAAAATAAGCTAATAGTTTTCTCTTGAAAGGAGGAACATTTATAGGATTCAAGCCAAGGGCTTGGATTAGGAAGGAGGGTCAGAGTTAGGGGTTTGGTTAGGGGTTGAGTCAAAGAGATAAGGATTGACTTTCATGGGTTGAATGGACCAAGGTTGAGTTAGGCTCAAAGGTAAAAGTTAGGATAAGGGTTTGGGTTTTCTAGAAGAGTCTAGAGGTTCTAGGGTTTTCTAGAAGATATCTAGGATTTAGGGATTTTAAATAAATATTAAATTTATTTAAAGTTGGTGATAATATTTATTAAATATTTATTTAATAAATATGGATTAAATATTTAAATTAGATTTAAATATTTTTGGGATAGAGGTACCTCAATTAAATCTTTTTAATTAAAATAGGAGAGGTTGATGACATAATAATTAAATAAATAAATAATAAATGATGATGTCATCAGGGGTTTTTTACAAAATAAAATATTTTTATTTTGGCAAAGGCATTTTAGGTGTCTACAAGAGGAATGTTTAAACAAATGTGGGCTTGAGAAAATGGTAGTGGGAATGTCCAGTGATAGTCTAATGGAGTACAGATTCACTAGCAAATTGTGTTCTCCATAGTGTTATAACAATTGCCACAATATCATTAATCTCTACTTCAATCTTGCTGTTGGAGAAGGTAAGAAGTAAATTTAATCATTTTCTCTTGACTTTTATTGTTTTGTTTTGAAATGCTTCTGGGTGGCTGCAAGAAGTTGAGGCCCACTTTTGGGCAAAAGGTGGAAGTGTTTTCCTTGATTTTCAATTTTTTTGTCAATTGATGTTGAAATTTGAGGCACTTAAAGATTGAATCTTGAAAAACTTGAGTAATATAAAATGTAGTGCTTGGAGTCTAATTCTCAAATATGTAATTTATTTCAATACCCACATGGTATAAATTAAATTATAATAGGCATGTTTAAAACCACTTTTTCAAAATGCCTGTTTTAGGACCACACCACACATGTGTATGACCACCCTTTTTTGAAGTAAATAAATGAATTTTTGTGAATCCTTCTGGGAAAGGTATCAAAAACACTGAAGATTGATAAGAGTTTTTTTTCTTTTATTTATTGAATATTTTTTTAATTAATTTTTAATTGACTATAAAGTGCATTTTCAAAACCTCTAGTGTACGACCACCATAATTTGATGACAACTTCTCTTTTTTTAAAATTGTTTTTATCTTGAAGGAAATTCTATGAAGATTGATGTCATATAATTCATTTTTTGAAAAATGTAAAATAAAAAAAGTTATTAGAATTTTAGTTAACCTTAGTATTTCAAGTTTAGGTACCACATTGTTTTAATAAATATTGTAAAAATACTAAAATTTCTCATATGAGTATGAAACATATATTTTTCAGAATTCATACAATAAGAACTAAAATGTGTTTTCATTTCGTCAAAAAATTCATTCAAGAACGCATCCAAAAAATTATGAGAAGGCATAAATTTTATATTCCAATGCCTTAAGCATATTTTTGCATGCCCAAGCATAGGCTTGGTTCCACCAAGCCTACTTTGAACCAAAAACCAAGGCAAAGGTACGGTTTCCTCTCATAATTTTAAAAAATGGGCATCTTTTTTATGAAACTCAAAAAATGGGTGCCAATTTCTATTTGGATCGTTGAAACTGAAACTGGCACCCAATTTAGAAATGGGCACCCGTTTTATTTAAATAATGGGTGCCCATTTCCTAAAGAGTCATTGAAGATAAAAAATAAGACTGTGGGCCTGATCTTAATGATTGATGAGTATTCAATCATTTTTTTTACTGATCCGTATTGCAAACAAAATAATTTTACTCAACCTTTTTTTTTTGTCTTATTTTGGATCTGACATGAAGATAATCTTTTGAATTCAAATTTTGGTGCAAACATGGGATCAAAGCAATGTAGAAAGAAGTTAAAGAAGGTTCTGACAACTGAGGAGGTTGCAGAAAATAGAGAGGAGGCAAAATGACAATGAGAAAGAAGAGAAAGAATTTGAAAACTGAATAATGTTGGAGCATCGAGTTCAACAATTATTTTAGAAGAGGAGAAGAATGAAGACACCACGATGGATGTAGAGATTGAAGAAGAAAATATAATAGAAGAAAATTTAGGTGCATCCTCTAATCTAGTATTGGATACATGGTATGTATGTCTTCACAACCAAATGTAACTTATTCTGATAAATAACTTGATCATTTGGTAGAAGAAGGTTACAATATAAATGATTTAGATTTTAATCTTAAAAATAGAGTAAGAAATTTTATTACACATGAAACTCTACAAATTAGTAATGTTAATCATAATGATAAAGGAACTGAAATTCAAACTACAATTCAAATTGAAATCAACAATGTGGATGTAGACATAGAAACACCAATTGAGAAAGAAACCCCTTTAAATGATAATGAAATGAATGAAAATTTTCAAATTAGAAGTGATGTGCTAGACAATCTACATGGTTTGGTTTCATGGAGATAGATTAGGACACATGTGACTAGATTGTTTATACAAATTTTTTATAATAAGAAATTTGGGTTTCAATGTCAACTAACATTACAATTAACTAAAATGACTAAAATGTGAAAAGTGATGAAGAGGTTAGGCATTTATGTGAAATCCAAGAAGAAGGATGACTCTCTAAAATAATTTGTATCAATTGTTTCTACTACCTTTGACATAATCAAAAAGAAAAGTCTTTCTAAAGATAGTAATGCGGCATGACGAGCAATAACAACAACTTTAGTAAATAAAACTACTAATGATAAAAGAATGATTACAAACATAAGTGGATATATTAATATTCATTGTAAAAAATTAGCAAGAGATGTAAAGAGGAGTTAGCTTTGAAAGTGATCCAACAAACCATTTATGGACCTTTAGTGCCAGACTCCTGAGGTTTGACATGTAACTTACTAGTGACGTCAAAAAATTGATTGAAAAAATTTGGCACAATAATACAAGAGTATCACCTAATGTGAGAGATGTTATTAAATTAAGATTCGGCTAAAAAATTCATGATCCACATCCAAAACACCTTTTGGATATTACTTAAACTGAATTGTATAAAAAAATTGTGGATGATAAGGTGTCAACTATTAGTATTAGTCAAAGATCTTTTGAAAAATGTAAACCATGGAATGTAAGGATTAAAAAGGAAAGAGTCACTTGTTGTTGCAAAACTCATGTTCAATTTTGTTATCATTATGATGTTTTTTGACATATACGTTCCACCATGCATACTAATGAAATGTTGTAGGAATGTGATATAAATATATCACCTCAAAATGTAAAGGATTTTTAATCAAGTTTATTTTGTAATCCACCTAATGCGAATTTTATCTTTTGAATGCATGTGTTTCTAGTGTATGTGATGTATGTGGAAATCTTACATTACTAGATGAATGTTTGCATGAAAAAATTTCAATTGATTTTGGACAACAATTAGTTGATATACAAAGATTTAAAACTATTGGGTATCCATTGAAGGATGGAAAGATTGGAAAACTGTGTGATCTAATAACTGAAAAAGTTAGTGTTAATTTTTTTATGACTGAATTCAAGAGTAAGGTCATACCTAAATATGTGAAACACTCTCAAAATGCTAGATGGCTTGATGGAAAATTTTGCATATGAAAGAATACATTTTCAACTAGTAGTATACTTTCAGTCATTGACTTTATAGAGAACTACACGATTGCACCACAAGATGAGATCCAACCGCAATATTAGAATTCAATGCAAGTAACAATTTTTGTTCATATTGTTTATAGGCATGCACTTGATAGTACATAAGAGGATAGAAAAATATTGAGAGAGTACCATTTCTATATGAGTGATAATAAATTACACTCATCAGAGTTTGTCCAATATTTCTTTAAGACCTTTTATGAGAATTTAAGGGAAAGAGAAATTCATATAACACAACATCTAGTATGGTCAGATAATTGCATAGGGCAATGTTGGATTTATAATGAAAAGTTAAGTACTAAGAGGGGAGGGGTGAATCAATACTCCAAAAACTTTTATCAACCTTTTGTTAATTTAATTTGTATTTCTATATATCATATATTCTGATCTTTTACCAAATTGTAAACTTTGCATGTAACACCATAAAACATAGAAATCAAGACATGAAAACATAACTCATAACATAATAATTTTTGGTCTCGCAGAAACCCTTGGTCAGAGGGAAAAACTACGGTGGGGATGGTACCCACAATCCTTCACTACAACAATAAAAAGGGTGCTTGACTAAAGCTACAATGTTTAGCTACTTCTGATAGCTTACCCTGTTAGGAGTACAAAAAGACTTATACAGTCTACCTTGCTAAAGGATTTTACAATCTCTAATCTAAGAGATGTACCTGGCTAAAATATTTACAAAATAAGACCTATTAGGGACAAACCAATAGTGGGATTTTACAATTCTGAATAAAATATGTCTGTAATAATGTATCCACAAATGTTGTTCAAACTCACTATGCTCAATAGCATGTTTACCCCATTCTGTACTTAATCAAAATTTAACTTCAGTACTCAGTAACCTCAAATCTAATTCACCTTCTCTATTCTTCTCTGACTACTTTGTACTCGGTAACCTTAATTAGCTTCACTTCAACATTTCATCACCATCACATTAGTTTCACATCCTTCTCTGACTGCTAATCATCCACAACATTCTCTGATCTTCACAAACTAATCTTTATATGTTTGTCTTAAACACAGTAGAAACTTTATAGATTCTTCTCCTTAAATGGTGTTAGCTTTGGTTTCATTTCTAATGTATATATATATTCCTTTTATTTTCTATTGCTGGATCTACCTCATAATCATGTGTAATCATATTTTTACATTTCCAATGTTTTACCAAATGATTTCTCCTTGAAATCACTAAAACATTTTTTTTCTCGGTGTCCAGGTTTAATGTATCTGCCATGATCTGTTATGTCAGCCTATGTTACTCGACAACACATTTTTGTCTTGCTTAGTAACATGTTCTCTCAGCTCGGTAACTACCATGAACTGCTTGGTGCCTACCTCGTATTAGCCTTTACTAAAATTCTCTTCCTTTATCGACTTCTCTATTTGCTTCACTAATTGAGTCCTATTGCTCCTTCTTTCACCAACTCACTTTGACTATACAATATGACTTTGACAAAAGTAATGACAAAAAAATAACTCTTTAGGAGTATCAATCCCCCCCTTTGGCATTAGTTTGGCATCTTTGTTAAAAAATCAAAGTTTGCTCAAAATTGTGACCAAGCATATATTGTAAACTCAGTATAAACTTGTGACTTAAACTTATAACTCCCCTTGAGATAATACTTCCTATATATGTCTTCCTTATACTGTACATTACCCTATTTTTTGACAAATGTGACAAAAACTATGAGGTCTCACCCCGACCCATCATGGCACTATTGTCACACTGGCATTTTGATACTTTATGATCTGATATTTTGATACACTTTCTGATTGTTTTGACAGTGATTCATATTATGTTTTATGATGACGATTATATTATGTGGGTTATATTTATGATGCAGATTAGAACCTAGAACATATTGTTGATTTTGGTTATACATGCTTAGATATGTGTTTTGATGAGAAAGACTTAATCATGGTTAGATTTGATTATTTCATGGATAATATGTCATGATGTTAGAATTATGTAAGCACTATGTTTGAGCATTACTTTAATGAAAATTGTAATTGGAAGTTGAATTTTGCATATTGAGTAATGTCTGCAAATTATGTAACATTGAATTGTATATATTTATATGTGATTTTATTTATATGTGATTTTCTTTCCTACACACAATAAAATCACATATAAATATATACAATTCAATGTTACATGCAAATTCCATGGTTTTCTTTCCTACACATATAAATCGATTTTAGTGTGTAGGAAAGAAAACCATGGAATTTTTTGGAGAATCAGAGCTAAACAAATGATCAATTGAGTAAGCCAAGGTTTAATCTAATGAAGAGATTGAAACTTTGTTGTAATGTGATTTTATTTGTAAACTTAATTTGTATGTATGTTACTAGATTAAATTCATGTTGTTAATTGGACATGTCATTTGTAAATGTGAAATGTATTTTATAGTGTCACTTGACACTTGTAATGTCCATGTGGATAGTGACATGTCAATTATGGTTTGGCAAGAATCACCCAACCTAATAGGATATTTTATTGATCCCACTTGCATGTAGATGTCTTATAAGGATCACATCAAGTTGAAATTCGGATTCAAACTTAAGTTGAACTTTAGAGGGATTAAAAGTGACCCTAGAGTGCATTTTTTTATCAAAATTAGCTAGCCATATGGGGGTACCTTGAGTTAGGGGCTAGATTTTGCCTATGGGAAGGTCTAGATGACAATTATGGCCCTCCAAAAAGGGCACTCTTCAAGAGTGGCGAAAATGGAGAAGGCCACATGCATTTGACTTGTCCCACACTCCTTGCTAAACTCACCTTTAAGAGGGGGGGACAAGAGGTAAGGTGAAGGACTAGTGGTCATATCACATTTAATGTGAGATGATGAGTAGGATTTGGGGGTCTTTTTAGAGGGCTTGGAGAGACTTAGTGGGTGTTCACCCACTCTCTAATTTTAGAGACACTTAGGGTTTGGAGTTGGAAGGAGAAGGAAAAGAAAAGGAAAAAGGTCTCTTCTCAACTTCATTCTTACCATTTTCATTGGACCAAGGTTGGTGATCTTTCCATGAAGGAATGCCTATTGAATTTGTAGATTTGAGATATTGTTGTGTAGAATGAACATGTAAATCTTGTATGTTATTCATGTGTACATTTTGTTATTTTTGTGTTGGGTTTGGGTGTATTTGGATTCTTGAATCATCTTTTGTTACTTTGTTTTGGGTGTTTAAGGCATCACTCACCCTTGGGAAGGGAAGTAGTAGCCTTGGGTGAAGGGGTTAGTTGGGCTTTCCATTGTAGTTGAGAGTCTCTTCTCATGGAGAAGAGGGAAATAACTCATGGAGTATGGACTCCATGAAGCCATGTTGTGATCTTTGAAAGGGGGAGATAAGGATGAAATCTTGTATATGGAAAATGTTTAATGTAGCCTTGGAAGGCATGAAAAAATCTCTTGTTTCATATTCTTATTGTATTACAATCTCCTCCTTGGAAAAGCCCACCTTCACCCTATTTCAATGGGTTATAGGTAATCCATTGGTGAAGCCATGGTTTTGGGAGTTTCATGTAGTTTTGCTAAATGTATATTTTTTTGTGAACATTGTTGGTTGTATGTACCTATTTAGCCCCTTGATTCTCCAAGCTTAGGGGTGGTCTCTTTGAGACCTTGGATGGGAGGTGAGCTCTCCATGGTTACCCTCTTTATTTTTAGGTTATGAAGCCATGTTCTTGTGAAGGAAGCCTTGGAAGAGCCTCCTTGGTGTTGTCTTAAAAAAAAACTTCTTTTGGTGTCATTTTGGAGGAAGCTTGTATTGTAATGTTGTTATCATGTAATGGAGATAACACCCCAAGTCTTGTAGTTGTAACACTATATTTGATGTATTTTGAGTCATGGAAGAAATGCCTTGATTTATTTTTGGAATAGATTCATTTTTGTGAAGATATTGTATGTTACTCAAGGATAAATACAAGTGTATTCATGTTGAAATCAATGGAATAAAATTGCTGCATTTGATTATAGCTTCATTGTATTGAGTTTCATTTGAATGGATGTAATAGTAGTTATCAAAATGAATTAGTTGATTTAGAATGTGTGTAAAATGTAATTCAAGTTTGATAGATATAATGAAATGGAAATATGAAATGAATTAGCTTTGATAACTAAATAGACTTGTAAAATTTTGATGTAATACTAGTCAATGGAAATAATTAAGTTAATGTATTGTGAAAATTAATTCAAGGATGAAAACCCCATGAAATAAAATATATTGTGAAAGAAAAATCGAAACCAAGAGAGAAGGAAAACCAAGTGTAAAATCCAAAAAAATGGGCAAATAGAGACCTACAGGTCTCTAGAAAATGTATGGGGAAAAAAATTATTCCCTATACACTTTCCAAATACCATAGTCAATTAAATATTATTTTCCTATCCCACTTGTCATAAAAAAACACAATAAAAGGATAATAAAATTCCTAGCAAGTCAAGTTGGGTGGGACCCACTTGGGTCACCACCCAAGGAGCCATAAAGAAGAGTCTTTCAAAAAAAAAAAAAAATTCAATATTAAGAGAGACAGAGTCAGACTTTTTTTTAACAAAAATTTAATAACTAAAAAAAAATGCTAGAATTCGCATGTTTCCTTCAATTAAAAAAAATAAAAGTAAAAATTTATAAAGAAAAAAAATTTCTTTGTTGGGGGGTGGGTGGTCCCCACACCCCTGGGCCACACACCCCAGGTGGCGCATGACCCTATAGTGACAGGGGTCCCCTGCCATGACCTGGTACCGACTTGCCATGACAAGGTACTACCCTGTCATGACAACGTGGGATCCACCCGTGTGCCGGTCCCCTTGGGACTTAAAAAAAATAAAATTTAAACTTATTTTTTTAAAGAGTTTTTTTAAAATTTTCTTCAAATTACTTTAATTTAATTGTTTCAAAATTAAATTTGTTAATTGTTTAAATATAACTTAAATTTGGTTATTACTAAGCAAATTAATTTAATAAATTTTATAACATAATGCTTTAATCTATAAAATTAACTGTACTTTTATTAACCTTAGTAATTATAACTTGATTTTGTTCGAGATTAACTTAAATCATTAAATATATTCAAATCTTCTTTATTTAAATTATTAGGTGTTGATGCATACTATTCATTTTCAAAAACAGAGAGTAGACTGTAATCCGTAGATCTAATAACGTGTGTGTGTGTGTGTGTGTGTGTGTATCTATATATATATATATATATATATATACACGAACATTTCTTCTAGTATGAGATTATTATTCTTACAAGTAACTTGATCGTGCATATCACCCGAATAATACACGTATATAATAATTAATTTATTATTAATTTTTATTTTTATTTTCCTCTTGACATAACTCTATGAACCGCATGCATGTATAGACCTATAAATCAAGTTGCCTAAACATGCCCATCACATTTAATAAGTTTTTTATGCATCTAGGAGTTGATGATCGCAACTCCTTTTCAAAATATATTAGCCCAATGAGATTTCTAAAATCTACAATTAACTTTATGACTCAGAACAACTTAATGCAAGAAACTCTAGGAGGACTATATATATTATTATTATCTAGACTTTGAGCCTCCCTTTGTGCCATCGTTAGTACCTGGTATATGATGCATAGTGTGTTTGCTTGCATAGGGAGTTTTAGATGCCGACTAGAAGATCTTAAACTAACTCCACCTTTTTCAATATTCCCTTTGACCAGCACACTTGTGATATTGACCCTACCATGTTGTTCATGTTAGTGTCTTCAGCTATCATGTGTGGATGATCTTCTTAGGGTTAGTCAACCCTAACCATGTGGTGCAAGGAGGTTGGTCAACCAAGGTTATGCATATGGGATCACACATGACCTTGTTGGCCATGATACTCCTCACATGGTAACGCTAATGTTGTAACCATCATGTTCCCCTTATGTGTATCACTTAGGTGTTTGTTCCTTTAAAGAAAAACTGTGCCTTTTTGCGTAGTTTATTTTTGGGCTTAAATTAGTGTCTTCAGTTATCATGTATGGATGATCTGCTTAGGGTTAGTCAACCCTAACCATGTGGTGCAGGGAGGTTGGTCAACCAAGGTTATGCATGTGGGATCACCACATGACCTTGTTGGCCATGATACCCCTCGCATGGTAATGCTAATGTTCTAACCATCATGTTCCCCTTATGTGTGTCACTTAGGTGTTTGTTCTTTTAAAAAAAATAATTGTGCATTTTTGTGTGGTTTATTTTTGGGCATGACAAAAACAAAATTACTTTGATCAGGTGGATGTATATTATAAAAAATGTGTGGATACCTCTTTTTTTCATCTTCTAGTGATGTCTCCTAAGTTTCCTTCAATGTTTGCATTACAACAATTTCTTTACCAATATCTATTGCTAATCTAATCATGCTATCCATTGCACTAATATCAGGGATATTGAACAATTCTTTGGCCTTGTGTAGATGCTTTTGCAATGTTTCAACTTGGGGAATCAAAAGTTCTTATACCTAAAGAAGTTCCATTCTTATCTTGTCCTCTTCTCTTCTAAGTTTATGTTGCATTCCCTTTAGATGTTTCAACCTCGAGTAGTAAGTTTAAAGTGATCCAGGCTTGATTCTAACATTCATTAGCTGCACGGTCAACTCTTTCTCCACATAATCATCTTTCTTTCTAATCTCCTCAGTGAAATTTGATATTAAACAAATTTTATGAAATAATGAAAGAATATCATGTAATTTATTTTCCAGTTTGATAGTCAACTTAGAAAGTGATACCTTATCCAATGCAACATTCTTTAGTAAATATTCAATTATTTTATGTTCCATTTTCTTCTCATGTACTTCCATCAGGTACTAAGTGGTCTCTATACTAGGTTATTTGACTTGCTTTACCAACCCTTCTAGTTAACTAAGTAGACTGCCCTTCTCATTGACATGATCATCAGGAACAATTTCTTGTAGTATATCCTTTACACTTTCTAGTACATCAGTCTTTTGTTTCTTTACAAACATTTTATCTTGGGCTACTTTCATCTTCAGTAGATCTCCAAATTTAGATAATTCTTTTGGACTAAGTGAAGAGATGTCTACCTTAGGTATTATTATCAGTTGGCTCAAATCAACTTTAATTTTCTCATTTTTTCCTTTTTTTGTCTTCTGCTTCTCAACCTGAATGCTTTCACTAGTAGAAAATTTAGGGGAATGTGATGCCTTCATTACATCAGATGTAGTCTCAATTGTAGTGTCTTTTGTGCTTTCTTCTCTTCTCTCTTCTTTCTTGTTTTTATTATTCTCTTCATGTTTTTCCTCTTTTCTTTCTTCTTGTTTTTATTCTTTCTTATCTTCTTGTTTTTCCTCTTTCTTCTCTTCTTGTTTTCCCTCTTACTTCTCTTCTTCTTTCTCTTGTTGTTTTAGCTGACTTGTAGTATCTATGGAGGTAGCCTACTTGGTATTCTATTCTTTAGTTGTCTCAATTTCCTTAGGTTCCTCGGTTTCTTTATGTTTTGTCTCCTTCTTCTGTTCAGTAGTCTTATCCTTGGTATTTGTAGGGATTTCTCTAGAAACTTTAGAGATAACTTCATGAATCTTAGAATAATCATTTACTTGTTGTAGAATTGGATTTTCATCCATCAAATTTTTTGTATAAGTATCATCAATTTCCATATATTCTATGTCTTTGTTCTCGATATCCATGGCATCTCCATCTTGTCATATTACTTTAGTTGGGCCTTTATCAATGATGTCTTCAATTATCACCTTATCTTTGTCTTGTGTTAAATTAATAGGATCTAACTTACCTTGATGTACCTTAGTCTTGGTTGACTGGTCTGGAAAGTATATTTCTCTCCATTTTGCATCATTTTATTGTTGTACTTCTTCTAGCTCTCTGATCATGATCCTTAAAGATCTTCCGTTGACAAGAAATCTACCAGAGTGCTTTTGTATTTCTTCCTTAATCTTAGGTAAAGACAACTTAGGTATAGTTAGTACTAGAGATCTTTCCCTCATCTATTTCTCGAATGCCAATTCATACTTCCATCTTGCATCAATCTTCTTCTAGAGACTATTAGGTAGTCGGTTGGAAACTTCAACAGGTATTGTCTTGAATTTGTGCAATGTGAAAACAACTACATTCTCTATCTTTACCTTGTCTTCATCACTCCTCCTATCATACTTACCATATTTAATTCCTCCAAACCATACATAATTCTTAAGATTTTCAATAAATGCATCCAAACTTTTTTGTGTTAGGAGCTAGTTCCTCACAACTCTAAATTGACTCAGATCTTCTAATTTAGTTTCACTATCCTCTTGCAATTTCAGTTCTCTTCTTAGTTTAGTAGTTGTTTTCTTTTCTCTTACATAGGTTTTTGGTTTCAGTTTCTCAATCTTAGGTTTCCTTTTCTCCCTCAATGTAGCTATAGACCTTGTCAGTGGTCTTGTTCCTTTGGGGCTTGGTTATTTCATTTCTAATATTTGTTTCTTGCCCTTATCATCAGATGGCCCTCCTTCATCAACTTCAATGCTAACTTCAAGATTTTTAGATAGATCAATAATTAGTCTACTTATTTTCCTTTGAGCCTTAGATATCAAGATACCTAGTTTTATCTTCTCCTTGACTTACTCATATGTTCCATATCAATTTTCTCTCCTATCCATAGGTTTAGCTAGTAGGGATTCAATTTGTTGTGATGTTGTATCAATACCAATCTCATATCCCATCGGTTGTAGCCAAATAGTGCTTGGCTCAACATCTTTAACAAT
The DNA here is from genome assembly GCA_027943335.1 of Chamaecyparis obtusa. Taxonomy (NCBI): domain Eukaryota; kingdom Viridiplantae; phylum Streptophyta; class Pinopsida; order Cupressales; family Cupressaceae; genus Chamaecyparis; species Chamaecyparis obtusa. Next base: position 249,743 of record BSBK01001063.1, read on the forward strand.
ACAAGTGTCAGTATCAACCTCAAAACATATAGTATCTCAGTGTTCTTCCACTAGCTCAGGTAGAATTCTAAATTTTTTATGCATCCTTGTTTGAAATTTGGTAAAATAATAATTCATGACAATATCAAAATTATCTCCTAAACTCTTGATATACTCATTAATCTAATAGATAACTGGTTTCTCCACATTCCAGATCACATTACCAATAGATGGAAAGAAGTTTTGGAAGTAGAAGAATATACATACAAAAAGAGAACTGAACTTCAATGTTTTGGTCTTGGATTTCCAAATTATATTCATGTTGTCATTGAATTGCTTCAACAATATTTCACATAGATCAATCTTCATGTTCTTCTTGACAATTTTGTATGCTATGTCCACTACTCCACATGGTACACTATCCACTTGGGAAGACTGGAAGATTTAGTATGATATGATATTGCATGTGAATTTTAGTATAGAGTCTTCCATAGTAGATAACTTAAGAACTCTTCCATCCTATTTGGCATTTTTCAATTCACATAGCTTGTTCTTGTTAGTTCGCTTGTTTGCCTTTGGTCTGTCACCGATTGGGTATCCAGTCACAATGTGTAAAATATCCTTAGTAATTTTGACTAGTTTATCTAGCCACATAAATTGATCATAGACTTGGTTTAAGACAATTCTCATCCACTCGGTCTTGAAAACCCTCAGAATATGTTGGGCATGCATTAAAACCTTAGCCTCTAGGTGGATGTGTTCATCTTTTAATTTCTCATTTTCATATAGACTCTAGAAAGATGCATCGATATCCTCTTGACAAATCTCCTTGATTTTGAAGTGGATAAAAGAACATATGTCTTTGATCAAAATAAATCTTGTTGTAATAGATGAAAGTTCTCCCATTTGTCTGGTTTGGCGGCTTTTGTGGGAGGAAGCTTGTATTTGGGGTTGACAGGATCAACCTTCTCAGCAACAATGTGATTATGTACCTTAGGTGTCACTACTTCAGATGTATCACCACTTGATTGAAGTAGGGTTTCATGTGAAACAACTTTGTCGAGATTCCACAACTATGACACACACCAAAAATCACTCAAAATATACTCAGTTGTGCTTAAATATTCTTAGACTTACCTCAATAATTACTCAAATGTTTCTCAAATGACTTGACTCTATGTCAATGTGCTCAAATGCTCTTTGAAAATATTAGGTGAAAATGACTAACAAAAGAGTCTATTTATACTTTTTCATCAATTAGGGTTTCCAACAGCTAGAAAAGTAGCAATAAATGTTGTCACCAACTAGTCTTTTCACTGATCACCAAATTATACTTTCGTTTACTGAATGAAATAAAATAATATTGCATTTCACCGATCAAATATGAAATATTAACTTTATACTATATGTCAAATCCATCTAATTATGCTTATATAGATCTTTGCACAAATGTTAGGAACCATTTTATGATTGAAATTTAATTCACAGTTCCTATTCACACCTTTAACTGATTAGGTGAAGATAGGTGCACCCGATCTAGAGGATGAGGTTCCATTGACTATTCCAAATGATGTTCCATCATCTAGAGACTTCCTTCTCCATATTTGATTCATCTGGTTTCTTATTTCTTCAACATTCACTTTTGTTGTGTCATTTGTCTTTTCCTCAGTTGGAGTTTTACCTTGGTACCTACAATATTTGGCTAGGTGACCTACCTTATGATAGTGGAAACATGCCATTCTAGGAGTTCTCCATGATCTTATACTATTTATACAATGCATCAATATAATATTTTCTGCAATGTGTCCATAACCCACATGCTATACATGAAATTCTTGTGTTGCAATCCCATGGTATTCTTGTGCCTTATTGTTTTGTTGTATTTCATCAGTTAGGTACCCATTTGACATTCTTTCTTTGTGATCTACAATCTTTAGACTTATGACCATATCTATTGCAAGTATTGTAGTAACCATTAAATTTTGGCTTCCTTGTATTGTTAGCAATCCTTGATCTACACTCAAATGCTTGATGTCCATACTTGTTGCAATTATAACAATAACCATCAAATTTAAGAATTCTCAGTGGTTTACCTCTTTTGCTCCTACATATATTAGCTATATGACCAGGCTTCCCATAATGAAAGAAAATTGTCCTCTTTATATTTAGTGGGGTAGAAGTGTCTCATTTGACAGCTTAGTTTGATGACTCTCCATTCTTGATAATGTTGTTTTCAGTGAACCCATGTCTAGTTGTATCTCTTGGTTGTCTCTTACCCCTAAGTTGTTCATCCAACATCCTTAATGTTTCTTCTTTCCATTTCAATACTTTATTTTCTTCCATTTTTATTTGAATCCCCTTGTTAATCTTTCAACCTCAGACCTTAATGCTTGAGTCTCAAATCCCTTCTTGGCTATCTCATGATTTTCATTTAGCAGTTTGTCTGCCATAGCATAATGTGTTTTTGTCATTCTCATGATCTCATCATCCTTTTTAGTTAGTCTTTCCTCAACTTGTCTCTTGTCTTCTTCTGGCATTCTTTTTGCATCTTCAACTAATCTCTTTAATTCAAGTATTTCAACCATTCAAATACCTTGTGCCTCTTGATCTTTCTTTATTAGGTTCAGCTTCTCAGTGAGTGCTTTATTCTTTTCCATCAAGTCTACAATAGCTATTTCAGATTCATCAGTCAAACTCCCTTCACATGATGTCTCAAGTATCTCAACATGTTCTTGTGTGGATTTCAATGTTACTCCTAAATGGATTATGAGTTTTCATTAGTATTCATATGTATAGTTGGTAAATAGAGAAAGATAGTTTAGTTGGTAATAACTACACAGTAGTCACCGAGCACAAAGATCACCAAGTACAATAGTTACCGAGTACACATGATTATCGAGCACTAGTATATACTAATACTGAGAGTGAGTATTCACTGAGTAATCCATATTTCACATAAATTTTGGAATGACACATAGTTCAAGATGAACAACTTTTTGCTGAGTAAGAAAATGGTTTACCAAGATTAAGGTGAATATTTAATACAGATTTAATCATTTAATGAATGGTGATTCCTATGTATAGATGATCTAGGTTAATCATATGAGTCATTGATCTTAGGTTTTCTAAGATAATATCTAAACCCTAATTAGGTCAAATCAATTTGATATAAGTATTGTAAAAATGTCATTTTGACATGTATCATCAAGTAGCCACACTAAACAACATCTGAAGATCAAACAAGGTTAAGATTGGAAGGATTTTGATAGAACATTCAGTTTATCAGAAACAAATATAAGGCTACCAAGAAGTACAAAGGGACATATTCATCACAACAAGGTGATATCATTATTGTACTTAATGGATCTGATATTAGCAATCTGAGTTGTATTTTATATAGATCACACATCATTGTTACTCTCTAACAATTGCAACAAACTCAAAATCTCCTAACAGAGTAGACTTAATCGTCTTTTGTAAAATTTCTTAATTGAGTGCACACTTAATTATGTTGCTAAAATCTTTTAACTAGGTAGATCTAGCTGATCTTATTGTTACTCCTAATAGGGTAAGATCACTAGAAGTGATCAATCTTTGTAAGCCTTAATTGAAAACTTTATTTCTATAGTAGTGAAGCTTTGTGGGTTCCATCCCCACCACAATTTTTACCTTCTAACAAGGGTTTATGTGATACCAAAATACATGTGTCATGTGTATTGAAGTTTCATGTATGCTTTACTGATTAGTTTACATGCATTTACATTTCAGTTATGATATTGAGTGTATGGTGTATACTATTGATACAGCTGGTTATTGAAGTACATGTTTCCAAGGATTCAGTTTGAATTTTTTTTAAGGGCACTGATTCACCCCTCCCCTCTCAGTACACACCTTTCCATAATTCCAACATTCAACTCATCAGATAAACGCTTTCTCACCCTCAATGAATTTTCCAATTTCCTTTTCAAATCATCAATCTTCTCATGTGTATTTTCAATTCAAACTCAAGATTATTGATGAAGGTTGCTCCCCTTAATACCACAAACACATAACAAAAATAGAGAAACAACACCAAATTGCAAGAACAAAAAATGGGCTTCTTATTATCTCCACAAATGTGGAATTACAAATTTTAAAATTACAATATGGAAAGCCACATGGGCATTTTCCCTTACAATATTCTGTAGGACAAAGCCTTGAATTATTACCCAAAACTACTCTAAACTACTCCGAACTTCCCTAGACAACACTACGGGCCTTCCTTATATAGGCAATTTTCCACCGCCTGGGAAGGTTCCAGAAATTTAGCCTCTAAGGCCGACCAAAATTAGAATTATTTTATTTTTCATTTTATTACATTAGAGTCAGCTCAAAAATTTTGAAACCCAAATAGAAATTTTGAAAAATAATTTTTTGCCATTTTAGGTGACCCAACTTCCGAAGACCATAAGTCATCACCCGTTGACCCGATTGACTATTATGACCCCATTTTAGAAAGGGCACAAAGTGATCTACAATGCTTGAGTTAAGAAAGCTTCATTCAACTAAATTTGTGACCTCATCTAGGGCCTCTAAAGCCTTCAAAACTGAGTTTGAAGTTACTGTACCCTGCTGCCAATACTGAAAATTTTCAATATCTTCAAAATTAGACTTGATCTGGCAATGAAACTTTACTGGTAGACTGATATGACCAAAATGAACCTCTAGGGAAGAAAATAGAACATTCTGAGCTCAAACAGAAAACTTACTAAAAATAGTAAATTTCCAAAAATAGCAGCTTTGCACAAGATAGCCCTTATTGAAAAGAAACCAAAATTATTTTTGGGTGATGCAAGATTTCTCTTACACCTAGGATGCTCCTACATCAGACACCTGAGTTAATTTGAGAAGGGACCTTGTCACAACTCAGGTGTGAATAGGAAAACCAAGACGGTTAACCCCCTCCTTTGTCAACCATGATGAATCTTCAACAGGTCATTCTTTCCATTTGACCAGATATTCATCATATGTCCTATTCCTTGTGCTTCTTCCAACATGATTATCCAGTATGTCCTCAATCTCCTTGGTATCTAAACTAGTTGTTGGAATACTCCACTGTGCTTCTATGATCTCATTTTCAACACCCCCTTCATGATACTCTGTCAAATCTAAAATGTTAAATACTAGTGAAATATTCAGCTCAGTAGAAAATTCTACCTTATAGGCATTTGCTGAATAATGCTTCTTTAGTATCTTACATGGCCCAAACTTCTTCATTTTCAACTTGTTATATGTACCAACTGGAAATCTCTCCTTCCGCAAATGAACCATGACTTCATCCCCAACCTAAAATTTCTTATGCCTTCTTTTCTCATCTACCTTAGCCTTATGCTGTGCATTCATCTTAGTAATGTGTTTCCTCACTTCCTCATGGATGTTCTTCAAATGTTCCACAAAATCCTTAGCTTCAGCACTACTTATTTCTCCTTTATCTATCTTCCTCAACTCAGATGCATTTGCGGGACTACTTCCATATACAATCTAGAATGGTGATTTACCAGTGCTCCTATTAACAGAATTATTGTATGCAAATTCTTCTTGTGGTAAAATCAATCCCATTCTATTGGCTTATCTCTGACCAAACATTTCAGCAAATTTCCCAAACTCCTATTCACCACCTCTATCTATCCATCAGTCTATGGATGATGTGATGAACTAAACTTCAAATCTATCTTCAACTTCTTCCACAATGTATGCTAGGAATATCCAAAAAACTTAGTGTCCTGATCTGAAACTATACTCTTTGGCAAACCATGTAGTCTCACCACTTCTTTGAAAAAAAATTCTGCTACATGAACAACATCATTAGTCTTCTTGCAGGGAATGAAATGTGTCATCTTAAAAAATTTCTCAACCACCACAAAAATTGAATCATGTCCCCGTTGAGTCCTCGATAAACCAAGAACAAAGTCCATACTAATATCCTGCCAAGGTTTCTCTGGTATAGGTAATGGTTGATACAACTTTGTATTCTGCTTCACTCCTTTCTCCATCTAACATACTCTACAACCCTGTACAAACTTCTTGAAATCTTACTGCAACTATGGCCAATAATAATTCTCACTAACCAAAGCAAGGGTTTTATCATGACCAAAATGTCCAGCCAATCCTCCACTATGCTTCTTCTTGATGAGATTCTCCCTCATAGAACTTCATGGAATGCACAACTGACTCCCTCTAAATAGCATATCATCCTAGATGATGAAATCTAACCACTTCATTCTATCTAGAGTAAGAGGTTCTTTACAAGCTTTCCAAGCTTCTTCAAAATCAAGATCCTCTAGATATAAATTCTTGAGCTCCTTCAACCCAACCACCTCAATCTACATCTTTGTCAGCAATAGTTTCCTTCTGCTAAGAACATCTACAACCCTGTTAGACTTTCCACTCCTATGTTTCAAAACAAATGTATAACTCTGCAAAAAATCAACCCATTTCAAATGTCTTTGATTCAACTTTCCTCGACTATTCAAATATTGCAAAGCTTGATGATCAATATACAAAAAAAATTCCTTCGGAAGAAGACAGTGTCTCCACTTCTTCAATGCCTGAACTACAGCATAAAATTTCTAATCATAAACAAAATATTTCCTCTTGGCATCATTCAACTTCTCATTACAATAAGCAATAGGTTTACCTTCTTGGCTCATAACATCTCCTATTGCAGTACCACTAGCATCATAGTCTACTTGAAACACCTTATTAAAATATGAAAGTGCTAAGACAAGTTATTCTGTAACTTTCTATTTCAGTAGTTTAAAACTCTTATCTGCCCCAGTAGTCGACTTAAAATCTTTTCTATCCCCTATCATTATTTTAGTCAAGGGTCCACAAATACTGCTAAAATTTCTATAAAATTTCTGTAAAAGCTAGCCAAACCATGAAAAGATCTTACTTCAGTTGCACTCCTTGGAGTAGGTCATTCAAGGATAGCCTGCACTTTCTCTGGGTCCATTTTTAGACCTTCTGCTGAAACTACAAATCCCAAATACACTAACTCTTTCTTCACAAAACTGCACTTCTTCAAATTTATCAACAATTTGTCTTCTCTTAACTTCTCAAACACAATACGAATATGCATCATATGCTCCTGCAATGTCTTACTAAAGATTAAAATATCATCTAGTTAAAAAATGACAAACTTACCTAGAAATTTTTTCAGAACCTCGTTCATGAGCCGCATGAAAGTGCTCTGTGCATTGGTTAGCCCAAAATGCATGACTAACCACTCATATAGTCCTTTCTTTGTCTTGAAAGTAGTCTTCCATTCATCTTCTTCTCTGATCCAAATCTAATGATATCCGTTCTTCAGATCTATATTTGAGAAATACATAGCTCCACTCAAACAGCCGATAATGTCATCCATTCATGGAAATGGAAACCTATACTTGATTGTGATCTTGTTTATAGCCCTAGAATCCATACACATTCTCCATTCTCCATTCTTCTTCGGTGCTAATACTACTGGTACAACACATGGACTCAGACTCTCTCAAATCAACCCTTTCTATAACAACTCCTGTACTTGTTTATTCAACTCTTCACTTTTTACTGGTGTCATTCTATGTGCTACCTTATTTGGAAAAATGGCTCCTGGAATCAAGTCTATCTAATGATTAATCTTCCTTACTAGTGGTAATCCATCAGGTACATTATCATATATAATATCCTAAAACTCATTCAACAAATCTACAACTTCTACAGGTACATCTTCTACTTCCTCTTTACCAAGTTTTGGAATTAAAGAAAAACACACATGCTCATGCCTCATACCCTCTAGGAATTTTATTCCATCAACAAAACTTATTCTTGCATTACCACATACCTTTTCTTTTGTCTCCTTCAATGGGTTTAGCTTATGTCACACTCCATCCTTTGTCAGGGAATAGGTATTCGCATGACCATCATGTACAACATACCTATCAAACTGCCATGGTCTACCTGTAGACACCGAAAAATCTTTAAGAAAATAAATTATTTTTGTTTTCTGAAAATCTTTGATGACATCATCATTTATTAATTAATTAATTATTTAATTAATTAATTTATTTTTATGGCATTAAATCCCTCTCTCTTAATTAAAAATCTTTAATTAAGGAATCTAGCCTAAAAATGTCATTTGGACATTATCCCTAATTTATTAATTATTTAATTAATAAATTGACCAAAAAACTTCAAAAAATAAATTAATTTATTTTTTATCCCAAACTTGGCCAATTTCCTTAAGACCACTAACCTCTTCCAAAATCTTCTAATCCCTTCTTAATTTCGATTAAAAGGCTAATCCCATCTTTTCTAACCCTAATCCCAAGGTTAAATATTTAATTAAGGTTAAATATTTAAATTTCATATTTATTGAAAATACTTTAATAAATATTCCTAAAACTTAAGCTTTTGGAATGAATAACTTTTATTCCATGAAACTAAGGAGAAATCTAGACTCTTCTAGAATCTTCTCAAATCCACCCTCTTCACCCATCCTAATCCTTTTCTTGTCCTAATCTAATCCTAATCCTACCCTTAAACCTTTGTGCAATCCTAACCAAGCTTAAGACTTTCCTAAACCAAAGCAAAGTTTTCCCTTCCAAATATCTCAACCACTAAGCATTTATTGCTTCCCCAAAGTCTTCAAAGCCTCTTAAACCCCATTCATTGCTTTTACAAGCATTTATTTGGAGAGTTATGAGCTTGGAGCCCCCTTTGTTGACTCCTCTTTGACCTTCCCTTCATCCACTCACCTTGTGACATGTGTCACCTCCTGATTGGCTGAGAACTAGCACAATCCATGTGCTTCCCTTTGAGTGAATCTTGGCCTCTCTTAAGGATTTCAATCCTGGCCATTCATTCCTCCTACCCCAAGCCTTTAGAAATCTTATAAATACCCTCACTTCCTAAGGCAAATCATCTCTCAACTCTCAAACTCAATAGCAAAGTTATAATGCCATTTTCATTCTAGCATAAGCATAAACTCATCATTTTAGATCATTTTCAAGCTTAAATCACATCTAAATTAGCTTAAATGGATTAACATAGATTCATTTCTTGTTTTAATCTTAGTTCTTTCATTTAGCTTTGCATATTTGTGTGTTCTTGAGGCCTTTGAGGCAAAATAGGTTCCTCATACCTATTTTGTGTCATTTTGGGTCTTCTTGATCCTCAAATCATCCATCTTGCATGCTCCAAGTGCTTGAGTTTGCACACCCACATCCCTCTATATCTAAGCATATCAAACGGTGCATGGGTGCATCCGTTTTAAGCTTAAACTGAGGTGGCTTTGATTTTAATTTGTTTACCTTTGAATTTGATTTGATAATATGCTATGACGTTTGTTTGTCTTTGGCCTTCAAAATAGGTTTAGGTGCACTCTCAAATCCTAGTCTACATTCTGGCACGCCCGGTGGGACACAAACCACAATCATTTTGATGAAACTATACTTTATATGCCTTTTTTTTGTAGGAAATAAAGAAATGTCGCCTTCATGAAAAGAAATGACGCCTACAGCAATTAAATGTCGCCTTCAAACAAAGAAATGTCACCTTCAACAAAAGAAATGTCGCCTACAAGGAATTCAGTCACGCCTTCATGCAATTAAATCACGCCTTTGAAGAAAGAAATGGCGCCTATGAACTCTATTTTCACGCCTACATAACTGAGATTTTCCTGTTGTTGGCAACTTCTGTTACGTTCCAGAATTCTCTTCTGTCGCCTTCTTTTAATTAAATCACGCCTGTAACAAAAGAAATCACGCCTCTAGTTTTTTATCTGTCGCCTTTTTAGGTACAGAATGTCGCCTGTAGGAATTAAATGTCACCTCTGCACTTTCCAGCGTCGCCTATAAGCTGGACAGTGTCGCTTTTGGTTTTTGTCTTGAGTTGCTTAGGACTGGTTTTTTTCATTTATTTTATTACAGCAAAGGTCAAACAAAATCTTGAATGACATTGACGAAATGAACTTAGGTCCTAAGTGTCATTGTCAATTTGAAAAGCAAACCAAATCTCGAATGCACTAAAGGAACAAACAACTCTATTCCCTATCTCGTTTCAAATTCTAAAGCAAGAAAACAAATTCAATCTTGAGTGATCTAAGGGACAAAACAAAGCTCTTTCAAAGTTCTTAAAACAACTTGCTAATCAAATCTTGAATGCACAAAGGGAAAGAACTTGCAAACTCTCAATTCATTTACATTTTGAGGAAAGGAACAAATCAAAATCTAAACACGTGTGTCTTCATTTTTTAAAAGTTCAAACAAACTTAATCAAATTTGGGAAAATGAACAAAATCTGCTTAATGTGCATGTAGAAGTTTTTCAATTCTTGCATAATCCTTGTTAGAGTAAGCAACGTGGAACATTTGAACTTGGACAAGTTCACCTGTTCTACTTTTAGCGAGGCCTGTCCAAGGAGAAGCACTTCCTCCTCGGAGAATGAACTCAAATCAGTATCCCCCCCGGCCGGTATACAAATAAGTGAATACCAAAAGAATCACTTACATCTCCTAATCGTCGGGCGTTCGTGCCAAACACGTGTCTAGGGATGGTAAACATTCCTCTCCCCCAGCATAATTGGCAAGGCTCTTAAGTGAGTCACGGATGATCAGCATAACTGGGTATGGAGACACCATGGAATCATTAGCAACCTGATAAACTAGAGGCTACCCTATCTACATCCGAAAGTATCAAAATCCTTGTGCAAGGACCGATTCCAAGGGGTTTACCGGGTCGCCTCAAGATTACTCACCATTTGTATTCCCTTCTGGGGGATACCAAGCTGTGGGCAAGCGATTTTGATACTCACCTTCCTTAGGTAGATCTGTTTGAAGTGCTTGACAGTCAAAGACTCCGTGAAAACACTTGTTGAAACATACACTTTCAAAGCTTTGTCAGAGTCAGTTGTCTTTGTTTGTATCCCGAAGGGTTGCTTTGTCCCTTGCGGGGATTGCTTTGACTTTAAACCTTTGCCATTGGAAACCTTTGCCTCAAAATCAGAAGCCTCTTTTTCAAGTGATGCCCAGCAAGAACAAACATCCTAAAGCAAAGTTGCCCAAATCTCAAGCCTATCAAGAATGAAAAGTTATCAAGAAGAACACCAAGACCTATCAATCCATTATCCAAGCAACCCAAGCAGAGGAGAAGTCCCAAACCAGACTTGAGAACATTGCCCATAACGCCCGCATCAAACAGTTCGCCTTCCATTTCCGAGTTAACCATCACTTTGTCAACCTTGAGCCAGAAGATTAGCCAATCCTTGTTCATGTCTTGTTCCATCTTCAGATCCTGAAATCTTGTCTCAACAGCCTTGCATCTTAGTTTCATCCTAGTTTCACCCTTTGCATCAGCATCAAAACCTTAGTTGCATTTCAAAACATCATAAAGTTGCATTTGCATTCATCTTCCTACCAGCATTCTAGAATCAATCCTTGTCATCCGCATTATCCCTTTAGATAGAGCATTGTCCCTTCACCTTTCAATACGTTTTCCACCAAGCATCCCCCCATCAGCTTTCCATGTCTTTCCAGCAGATCCATCATCTTTTGCTCCAAATCTAGAGATCCACCAACACTTAGTGTTCTACCTTTTGAGTTGTTCCTATCCTATGTCCAAGATCAGAGACCATCATCCTCTTTTTTGGCACAACGTGTTGTCATAAAGAAATCAAACCTTGTCCTTACATAGCCATCATCTCGAGCAAGAGATTGGAGTGTATTGATAAGAAACTTGTTGACCGAAGATCAGTAGTCTATCTTAGGTTGACCCCATCATATCTCTGATCCTCCATTTGGGAAAAATAGCAGCTCATTTGTTGACCACTTAGTAATCTTTCACCAGCTTTCCACCAGCAACCTATCTTTCCTCCACCATCTTGATCCATATCAGTTCCATCCAGCTTCCATCATCGCCATCTTGATCCCTATCTTTGCATTTAGATCTTCGAAGTCATCATCTTTAGAAGTTCATCAACTTTGCATCCATCAACATCTTTTAGCCAAACATCTTGCATACATTTAGCACTTGCATCTCCATGCCTGTTGAGACCAGATCTCGGAAAAGAAGAAGCATGAATCCTTATCCACCAACAACCTCATCCAATCCCAACCTTTTCACCAACGTCATGATGACCTACAATCCCCAAATCCAAGCTAGTAACCCATGTGAAGATCCAAATATCCCTTCATCCCCGTTGGCAATCCAAGCATTTGAAAATCCTCTAGAAAGCCCACCAGCGACCAATGCCCTTGTACCACAATATCAGCAAAGCACGTTTGTTCACTACCTGCCAGAAAGTACCTCCATCCCACCATCTCTCTATCCACGCATCCCCATCAAAACTATCCAAGTTCCAGCATAAGCGTATTCTTCATTTGTCCAATCATTCCCTGATCCTATCATGCAAACACCCCAAGAGCTTTCCACCATTCCCCTTTTCTTGCAAGGAAGCCTCACCAGTCCCGCAACACAAGCTGCAGCACCATCCGCTCCATCTCATACCCCTTTTGCTTCATCATCTGCTATGGCTGTCCAAGCCCAAATCCAACACTTAACCCAAAGTCAGCTTCCACCTCTCTCGCAAGCTTTTACACCAAAAGCTTTGCCACCATCTGCAAGTCAAGCAACACCTTTCACCATCAAAGGAGCACCGTCACCCTTCACCCCCCAAGCACCCGTACCTTCTTCTTTGGGGTTAGCGCAATCGCTCCCCATTCCAACCTCATCTTTCTCTTGGGTGTTTCCTTCATTTTCCTCCTCACAAGCATCCGCTCAATCACAACCTCAACAAGCTCCTTTCTCTCAACCATCATTCGTGTCCCAAGCTCCCATTGCTCCTACCATTCCATCATCCGCTGTAGTACACCCTAACACAAGCTCTCAGTGGGGCCTTACACAAGAAGAAATGAAGGCATGGGGGATCCCATCTCAATCCCCTACATCTATGGTTGCAAGTCAACAAACTGCCTTCGCCCAAGAAGCATAGCAGCAACTACCCCAAACAACGCCAGCTTCAAGCTATTCATCCCAAATCCCAAATACCTTCTAGCAAGTTCCACCACCTCAACAGCCAACTTTCCCCAGCTATCTTACCACATCACCCTTTGCTTCTAGCTTTCCCACATCTGTTCCACCTCTAAGTAACGCAGGCATGCACCCAGCTTATATCAGCCAAATCCAAAGCCAACCTCAACAACTACCACCATCATACCCACAAGCAGCATCATTCCAATAGCCTCCCCCACAGCAACCACATATCCCATTTTAGCAAACACCCATCATTCCTCAACAACAGCAAGTCCCTTGCTATCAGCCTCAGCAACAAATCCCTATCATCCCCCAGCAACAACACGTTCCCACCCATCAGTTACAACAACAAGTTCCAAATGTCCAATATCAGCAAGCAGTCCCACAACAACCGCCAGTTCAACAACAGTAAGCATCCCAACAATATCAATAGGTTCCATATCATTTACCACAATATCCCCCTATGCCACACCAGCAATATCCCCAACAACCATTGCCCCAAAATCAGTTCCAACCTATTTATCCACAGTAAACGCCATATCTAGTTCCACATCTTCCATCACAAACAGAAGTTCCAGTTCCCTCGCCACTCAATGCTGAGTGGGAAGCAATGAAAAATGCTCTAAAGGAGCTCCAAAGTGGAACAGAGAATAAAACATACAAGTTCGAAGAGGTGTGCTCATATCCCTTCGATCGGTCCATAGCAACTATCCCTTTCCCCAAGCATTTTGAGATGCCCAAGTTTGATAAGTATCGGGGGAAAGGAGATCCAGTAAACCATATCAAAGAGTTCTACATGGCATGCCAAGAAGTGGCTTACAGTGATAACTATCTCCTGCGCCTATTTTCTAAGAGCTTGGGAGGAACTGCCATTGAGTGGTTTTACAAAATACCACATGGGACAATAAAAACCTTTGCTGAACTCTCTGAGAAGTTCATCACACACTATGCCCATAATGTGGAGAATGAGTTGTCCTTGCTAGACCTATGCAACTCAAAGCAGAAAGATGGAGAAAGCGTTGCGGAATACTTGCAAAGATGGTAGAATCTTACAACTAGGTTATCATATCAGCCGCCAGAGAAGCATCTAACAAAGATCTTCATTGATAACCTACATCCAAAGCTATCCCATCACATGTGAATGAACTGTCTCCAGACATACCAAGACATCAAGAGAAAAGGCATAGGCATCGAGAAAGCCCTCCTAGACGAAGGCACTATTCGGCACTTCAAGGATGATTCCAAGAACAAACCCAACAATGATAAATCCTGTTACTGGAATCGTAACAAGAATGTTGTTACAGATGGAGCCACTGACACTAAGAATGTACAATTTGTTGTGGCTAGTCCTACACCAGCTCAAACATACCAACCGCCACAAGTGCCCATCTATCAGCAACCCCCAGCTCCTGCATATCAAGCACCTATTTATCAGCAGCCTCCTCAAGCTCATCAACCGCCTGTGCAACAGTATCAGCAGCAATACCAACAACAGCAGCCAGCACGTCAAGGCAATCCTGTTAACGTAGTTAACGTTGCCCCAAGGTAGAACAAACCCAACAATCAGAACAATCCAAAGAGGACTTTCACACCTTTGGGTGAGCCTCTGGATCAGATCTTTTATCAGCTAGCCAAAGCAAATATGATCACATATCCGCCCATCCCATAGAAGGATGACAACGCACCAAAGTCTGATTGGTATAAAGAAAATGAATACTGTGATTACCATCGTGTGAAGGGGCACACAACATTGAAGTGCATGCAGCTTAAGCACTACATCCAAGATCTCATCGATCGCAAGGAAATCCAGGTCGATGCACCAACTCAAGCTTCACCCAATGCCGGTTTGCAAATATATCAAAATGTGTTTCCTCAACACGATACCGGGAAGAATCAAGCCAACGCCAATCAGCCCCAAAATCGTGGCAAAGGCAAGCAGGAAGATCACACAGCGGCCTACATCAACTATGACAAGTATGTCGGATGCATAACTCAAGTTGAGCCCATCCAAGATGAGCCCACCATCAATACCATCCACGTCAGAGGGCCGGATCGACAATGTGCTACAACTACCCGCAGTGGTAGGATAACTGTTGCCGGTGCTCCTCCGAGATCAGCTGCTCCTCCAAGGCCAACATCTACTGCATCCATAGCACAGTCTAACACCAGGCCAGCATCAAATGCATGCGCAACACAGCATAATGCACCAAGAGCACAATATAATATCATAGAGCATCTTGGGAATATGCCAGCCCAAATATCTATTTTGGATTTGCTCCGCACATCACCCATCCATCAGGAGATCCTGGACAAAGCTCTAAAAGAAGGTCATGTCCCCATAGACATTAACACAACTCAGTTTGAAACTCTTGTGGGACACCTATCTGCAGCATGTGCCTTATCCTTCAAAGAATCTGATATACCAGATGTCGCTCCTGACCATACTCTCCCTCTCTGCATTGCTGTCATGGTCAGAGATTTCGCCATCAAACAAGTTCTAGTGGATAATGGCTCAGCCCTCAACTTGTGCACATTAAAATTCATCAAGAAGATCGGGTTCATGGAGGCCAACATACAACATGAGCAAATCACTATCAAAGCATATGATAACTTGAAGCGTACCTCTGAAGGTACTATAACTTTGCCTATCCAGCTAGGCCCAGCAACACAAGATACTCTCTGCCACGTTGTTGATCTTGACCTACCATTCAATATCCTCCTCGGTTGTCCATGGATCCATTCCATTAAGGCCATACCATCTACTTACCATCAGTGCATCAAGTTTCCACATCAAGGCACTGAGGTTACCATCCACGCTGACCCTAACCCCTTCACATACTGCCTTGCGATGGAAGCATCTTTCCCTCATTCTACTCATTGTCCTGGAACCGATATTGGTACTTCTATTGCTAGCTCATCCCGATCCCATCATGATCCAGAGACCATCCTTTCTTCCACCTTATCATCCATCAAGATCAACAACCAAGGTTGTGGCGAATACAGCCTCAGTGATGCATTTGCTGTAGGGGCTCTTCCACGAGATCCACATACTCAAGGGCGCCCAAGTTGTCAAAACAAGCCTGTTGAAGAACATTATAAGCTCAAGCAAATCAGAAACATGACTTTTGAGTCTCATGGCAACATCAACAGCAAAGAAATGGATCCAGATATTAACAAATGGTTATACAAAGATCCCCCATCACGTGACACACAACTTCTTGAGTACTTCAAAGAGAAATACCCAATCCCCTACAAAAATGTCACAGAACACTATAATTATCAAGGTGGTGGTCTAGGACCACAAGAGGATGGAAATTTATTTCCTGTCATACCATCCCAGAATCCAGAACAGCAAGGACTTGGCTTTAATACCCCTCGCCTGCTTGAACAAGAGCCTAATACCATAACTGCGGGCACTAACATGGCCAACGTGAACTTTTCGAATAGCCAGGATGACCTTGTGGAAATCAAAGACATCCCCGAAGAGAAAGACATCCGATCCTACGATGATATCTTTGCCGACGACACCCTCCTGGGGACTTCTGTCCTCCAACAACTCTCCATTAACCTCATAGATCTTCCCCTCACAAACCCCGACCTCATAGATTGGGACCAACCAAGCATCGCACACATCGACGAGTTCCAAAGTGCACAAGCACTCCTAGAATTCATGGGGGCATCAGGTCCAGCAAGCAATCAAGATCCAACATCAACCTCTGTCTATCAGCTTCACCCAGAAGGATATTTTGGGGAAGAGGCAAGCTTTAGTCGCAAAAATGAAATAGCAAAAGAACATCATGAGTCTTTATGTGAAAACCCCCTTGGGGCACATTCTGATTCCAAAATAGTAAAAATAAAGGGCGTATCTTCTAGTGAAAACCTGGCAATTCAGGCGCTAGAAGATGAAGCCTTGCCTCTTCCCCCTATCCAAGATTATAGACCAGAGCAGTCACCGATCATCATAGAGGAAACCAAGCCAATCAACTTGGGAACAGAAGAATGTCCAAGGATCACCTACATTGCAGTCAACCTAATAGAAGGAGAAGAAATCGCTCTCAGTGCCTTGCTCAAGGAATCCATCATCAACTTTGCATGGTCATACGCCCACATGCCTGGGCTTGATCCAAACCTTGTTGTTCATCACCTATCAGTAGATCCAAACGTCAAGCCAGTGAAGCAGAAGCTAAGGAAAATGCATCCAAAGGTAGCATTGCTCGTCAAAGCAGAGCTTGAGAAGCTCCTCCAAGCTAAGATAATTAGAGCAATAGATTATTCAGAGTGGATCTCTAACATGGTGCCAGTCACAAAGCCTTCTGGTGACATCAGAATCTGTACTGATTTCAGGGACTTGAACAAGGCATGCCCTAAGGATGACTTCCCATTGCCAAACATAGACATGATCGTAGACCTCACAGTGGGTCACAAAATGCTATCACTCATGGATGGATTTTCAGGCTACAATCAGATTCATATAGCGGAAGTAGATCAACATAAAACAACATTCACAACCCCATGGGGTACCTTCTGCTACAACATGATGCCATTTGGGCTAAAGAATGCAGGGGCCACATATCAGAGAGCAATGACAGTGATCTTCCATGACATGATCCACAAGATCCTTGAAGACTATGTGGATGATATCCTTGCAAAATCCAAAACAAGGGATGAACACCTCAACATCCTAGAACGTGTGTTTGATCGTCTGAATCATTATGGCTTAAAGCTTAATCCTAAGAAATGTGTCTTTGGTGTTACATCTGGCAAGCTTCTAGGCTTCATCGTCTCTAGATGAGGCATAGAGATAGACCCCAAAAAGGTAAAAGCAATAACAGAGATGCCTCCACCAAGAAATCTCAAACAGCTCAGAGGCCTACAGGGCAAGCTTCAATCAGTCCAGTGGTTCATCTCGCAACTAGCGGACAAGTGCCAACCATTCTCACATCTCTTATGCAAAAACACCAACTTCAAGTGGGATCCCATATGTCAAAGAAGCTTTGATAAGCTCAAGGAGTATCTAGCTAATGCTCCAATCCTAGTACCACCAGTTTCAGGATGCCCACTCATTCTTTACATCTCAACAACAGCTACAGCACTGGGGGCACTCCTAGCACAGCATGATGATGAAAATAGAGAACGAGCTGTCTACTACATCAGTCGCACTCTTGTGGGCTATGAGCTTAACTATTCACCCATGGAGAAAGCATGCTTAGCAGTGGTCTTTGCCACTCAAAAACTTAGACATTACATGCTTAGCCACACAATCAAGCTCATATCAAAGGTGGACCCTCTTAAGTATCTGTTATCAAGGACAACCCTCACAGGCCGTATGGCAAAATGGGTCATGTTACTCAGCGAATTTGACATTCAGTATGTAGATTGCAAAGCAATCAAAGGGCAAGTCATTGCCGATCAGCTAGCAGAAGCACCACTGGTGGATGCCTATCCACTAATCATGGAATTCCCCGATGAACACTTATGCATGATTGAAGAGCAGCCCATGTGGAAACTATACTTTGATGGTTCCAACACATCCCATAGCTCTGGAGCAGGAATCCTATTCGTCACACCTCAAGGTGACTATATTCCAAAATCATTCAAGTTGGGATTCCCATGTACCAACAACATTGCAGAATATGAGGCACTCATCTCAGGTCTCAGAACAGCTATCCAATGGAACATCACAGAATTACAAGTATTTGGAGATTCACAGCTGATTATCAAGCAAGTCCTAGATGAGTATCAGACAAAAGATGACAAATTGCTACCCTACAAGCAACTGGTGGATAAACTGAAAGAGCATTTCCTACATCTACAATTCAATTAGATCCCAAGGCTTCAAAACAAAGCAGCAGATGCAATGGCAACCATCGGATCCTTATTGGAAATACCACGAGACGCATCACAGTATGAATTTCTAGTCGAGCAGCTACATTCACCAGCTTATGAGAACGCCGATGCAGACATGGTGTGTGTCTTGGTTGGTCCTCAATCCCCATGGTACCATGACATCCATGCATATCTAAAAAATGGTATCATATCTCCCCATCTCACCAATAACCAACGCCAAAACCTTATTCGCAGAGCTTCCCGCTACACTCTTGTAGCCAACACCCTATATCGTCGTGGGTATCACAATGTCCTATCTAGATGTTTAGATTCAAACAAGGCCGTCCTGGCCTTACAAGAAGTTCACGCTGGAATTTGCGGTGCCCACACGAGTGGCATGGTTCTAGCAAAGCAGCTGCTTAGAGTTGGATATTATTGGCCAACAATGGAACATGATGCGTGTGAATTTGTCAAGAAATGTCTCCCATGTCAACAGCATGCCAATTTGATACATGCACCAGCACAGGATCTACAGCCTATTGCACCACCATGGCCTTTTTCATGTTGGGGCCTCGACCTTGTTGGCTTAATCACCCCCCTCTCTTCGGGTGGACACAAGTATATCATAACAGCCATAGAGTACTTTACCAAATGGGTTGAAGCGATTCCGCTCACCCTAACTACTGGCATCCAAATATCCAAGTTCATCCTTTACCACATCATTTGCCGCTTCGGCATACCATCTACCATTTTCACAGACCATGGCACACCTTTTGAAAACCAGCATGTGGATGATCTGTGTGCCAAACTCCACATCCATCACCGTTTCTCCAGTCCATATTTCCCTCAAGGAAATGGCCAAGCTGAGGCAACTAACAAAACTATCTTTAAAATCCTCAAGAAGGTTGTCAATGATTCTGGTCGTGACTGGCACCTCCAAATCAATCCTGCCCTTTGGGCCTATCGTACTTCTTATCACACTCTCACAGGCACCACCCCATACTCCCTTGTATATGGTGCTGAAGCCGTTCTACCGATCGAGGTCGAGCTTCCATCCTTGCGAGTCTCCATGAAGAACTATACAACTGATGAAGACTATCGTGTGGCCCGTCTCACACAGCTAGATCTGCTAGATGAAAAGAGACAGCAAGCCTACGATCACCTGGTTGCATACCAGAATCGACTCAAAAGGATTTATAACAAAAAGGTCCATCCTAGACAATTCCAGGTCGGTGACATGGTCCTTAAAGAAAATCAGAAGGTCCTAGCAAATAGAGAAAAGAAAGGCAAGTTTGAGCCTACTTGGTTGGGCCCCTATGTTGTCACCGCATCCTTTGGCTCGGGAGCCTATCAGCTATCAACACCAGAAGGTGAGCCCTTGAATGATCCTATCAACATCATCCATCTGAAGAGGTTCTATGCCTGAACCTGATCCTGCATATATCAGAAAATCCAAAAACATTCAAAAAAGTAAAAAAAGCAAAAAAAAAGCAAAAGAAAAAAAAAGAAAAGAGAAAGAGAAAATAATCGTCCAAACGGTGAAAACTTGGCAATTCAAGCACCTTGGACAAGTATGTTGGTGAAAACCTGGCAAACAGGTGCCAACATAGTAAACTAAGCTATTTATCTATTCAGTTGTCCTTTCAGCTACCGTCCTCATCCTCCATCCATAACAGATCTCCCAGCAGTTCCATCTCCCCTATCTTCCAAGCATTCAGCTTCCATCTTCCTCCAACCCATCTGCAATCCATATCCTGTTCCAAAGCTTTGTACCATATCTTGTACCATATCCTTTTCCCTTTCCTGTACAAAGCTTTCCTCCCTGTATTTATCCTTCTTGTCTCCGTCCTAGTGAGGTCCTGCCGAGTGTGATCTTCCTATCCCCAATCCTGAGCTTCTGTACATATCCCTTGTGCATATCATTCCTCCTTGTTGTACATAGCCTTTGTCCGTCCTGCAGCAGCATTTGATCAAATATCTTGTCCCATCCCCAGCCTCAGAAAATTTGTAGTCCCACTCGGGCCTTGTGCTTCAGCAACATCAATTGTCGACTTATCCTTGCTCATCCTGATTATTCCTTGAACTCCAGCTTTTGCCAGCAAACAACTACACTTATTCTCTCACCAATCCATGGGTCCTTGAGGATATATCGTTCCTCTTGTCTGACCTAATCTTCCATCCTGGTCCTTGAGGATATATCGTTCCTCCTGTCCGACCAATCTTCCCACCATCAATCAAACCTAATCTCTCAACTTGGCAAAGGATGTCTTTTTGGAGTTATCATTTTGATCTTGGATTTTTGTCCTTTGGGTCTTGTTAATCTTTTTTTTGGCTTCTCATTATCCCACCAGGGTCACCACGATTCATTATATCATGGTGTACTGCATGTGCGGATAATCTGGGGCAAGGTCTTTTGATCTTTCGCTTCTGCCTGTGAGTCAGTTGTGTGTTTGTGGTTCCTTCAGCATCGGTTTCGCCATGTCACCTCTGTGCTTCATGTGTGATGTTAGGGCAACCCTGTGTGTTTGTTTAGCGTCAGTCCTCATCAGTCCTCTGCAACACTGGTGACAAGGCCTCGTGATCCCAGTATCCTTGGCAGGTCTCTAGCATTGCTATATTAAATCTAGGTTGTGCACTCCCATTTGCACTTGGAGCTATCTGGTCCCTTGCATTTATCATATAGATTCATCTTGCATCTTTGCATATAGCTGCATCTTGCATCTTGCATTTCCATTTCATCTTGCATATCATCCATATTTGTTCTTAGAAGTAAGGTTATTTATCTCCCCTTTCTTCCTAGGCCCTTCCTTCCTCGTCCCGCCGGGCACACTCTGTCCCAGGACGTAATCCCTCTTTCTCCTTGTCCCACTGGGTGTATCTTCCATGATTTTGTCTCACCGGGGCATTTTTCCTCTTTCTTCTAGTCCACCCGGGCGTCATACCCTCTTCTTCTGATTCTAGCCTCGGCATCTTGTTTTCTTGTCTTTGACGCCATGCCACTTGCGGCATCGCATCAAAGAGGGGCAAAATGTAGACACCGAAAAATCTTTAAGAAAATAAATTATTTTTGTTTTCTGAAAATCCTTGATGACATCATCATTTATTAATTAATTAATTATTTAATTAATTAATTTATTTTTATGGCATTAAATCCCTCTCTCTTAATTAAAAATCTTTAATTAAGGAATCTAGCCTAAAAATGTCATTTGGACATTATCCCTAATTTATTAATTATTTAATTAATAAATTGACCAAAAAACTTCAAAAAATAAATTAATTTATTTTTTATCCCAAACTTGGCCAATTTCCTTAAGACCACTAACCTCTTCCAAAATCTTCTAATCCCTTCTTAATTTTGATTAAAAGGCTAATCCCATCTTTTCTAACCCTAATCCCAAGGTTAAATATTTAATTAAGGTTAAATATTTAAATTTCATATTTATTGAAAATACTTTAATAAATATTCCTAAAACTTAAGCTTTTGGAATGAATAACTTTTATTCCATGAAACTAAGGAGAAATCTAGACTCTTCTAGAATCTTCTCAAATCCACCCTCTTCACCCATCCTAATCCTTTTCTTGTCCTAATCTAATCCTAATCCTACCCTTAAACCTTTGTGCAATCCTAACCAAGCTTAAGACTTTCCTAAACCAAAGCAAAGTCTTCCCTTCCAAATATCTCAACCACTAAGCATTTATTGCTTCCCCAAAGTCTTCAAAGCCTCTTAAAGCCCATTCATTGCTCTTACAAGCATTTATTTGGAGAGTTATGAGCTTGGAGCCCCCTTTGTTGACTCCTCTTTGCCCTTCCCTTCATCCACTCACCTTGTGACATGTGTCACCTCCTGATTGGCTGAGAACTAGCACAATCCATTGCTTCCCTTTGAGTGAATCTTGGCCTCTCTTAAGGATTTCAATCCTGGCCATTCATTCCTCCTACCCCAAGCCTTTAGAAATCTTATAAATACCCTCACTTCCTAAGGCAAATCATCTCTCAACTCTCAAACTCAATAGCAAAGTTATAATGCCATTTTCATTCTAGCATAAGCATAAACTCATCATTTTAGATCATTTTCAAGCTTAAATCACATCTAAATTAGCTTAAATGGATTAACATAGATTCATTTCTTGTTTTAATCTTAGTTCTTTCATTTAGCTTTGCATATTTGTGTGTTCTTGAGGCCTTTGAGGCAAAATAGGTTCCTCATACCTATTTTGTGTCATTTTGGGTCTTCTTGATCCTCAAATCATCCATCTTGCATGCTCCAAGTGCTTGAGTTTGCACACCCACATCCCTTTATATCTAAGCATATCAAACGGTGCATGGGTGCATCCGTTTTAAGCTTAAACTGAGGTGGCTTTGATTTTAGTTTGTTTACCTTTGAATTTGATTTGATAATATGCTATGACGTTTGTTTGTCTTTGGCCTTCAAAATAGGTTTAGGTGCACTCTCAAATCCTAGTCTACACTACCTAACAACATATGACATGCATCCATAGGTATGATATCACATAGTACCTCATCATGGTATCCACCAAGCTTGAACTTCACTAGACACTGTTCACTGACCATAACCTTGTGGTCATCCTGTACCTAGGCAATCTGATATGGATGTGGTTGTTTCTATCTCTTAAGCTTCAACTTTGTGACCATCTCTTTTGAAACCAAATTGTCAGTGCTTCCACTATCGATAATCACATCACAACACTTATTCTTACACTTGCACCTGGTGCGAAATAGGCTCCTCCTTTGCTCAGGTTCATTCTCACCACTTATCATGACTCTTCTATTAATTAGTGTTTCTCCTTTTTTGACATCTTTAGAATGTGATGATCTGGCATCTTTATCTACATGTGCAACTCTAGCCTAGCCTTTAGCTCTCCTATCTATCCTTCCTTGGTGTTGAGGACATTCAAATGCACTATAACCTTCTTCTCCACAGTGAAAACATGTTCCATGGAAGCCTCCTCTTCCTGAACCTTGTCCTTTTCCTCTTTGATCTCTATTATTCTAATCATGGAAATGATTAGAATTGTTTTCTCTCTGATTTTGACTACTACTGGCCTCATTCTTCTTTTTTAGATCTTCATTTCAGCCTCCATATGACCATCCACTAGATCTTCCACCAGGACCTCTTCTATTTTGTCTGTTCTCAAACTTCTTGTTCAGCTTTTCCTCTACTTTTAGGGAAAATTGGTATGCCTCTTCAATACTGTTCATCCAAGCCAGATTCAACTCCTCTTGAATGCTTGACCTCAACCCATTAAGATAATGGGCAACTTTCTCCTTATTAGCTTCAGCATGGCCTGTTCTCATGAGGATTTGATAGAAATCATTTGTATACTCCTGAACAGATCTTCCTGCTTGCTTCAAACTTTGTATTTTTTTTAGTAGGTCAAGCTCATAATCAACAAGAATGAACTGTCACTTCAATTTGTCCACCATCCAATCCCATCTTGAGATTTTATCCTTTCCTCTTCTATTTCATTCCAATTGAATCTCTTGCCACTAGATCTTCGCATGACCCTTCAGTCTAGCCTTCACAAACTTGACCCGATCAGGATCCCCAATGTCTTCATACTTAAAATATTCTTCTAATTCATTGATCTAGTCGATCAACTCCTCTAGGTTAAGATTTCTTGAAAATGTAGGAACCTCAATCTTAGGTCTTTTTTCAATCTTGGATATGGCCCAAAAAAGTCTTTCTCCCTCCTAGTTCATAATTTCGCCTTCTCCTTCTTGATCAAAATTTCCTTCTTCGGCTTCATCGTCACTTTCATCTTTGACATTAAGATTCATTCCTCTGTGAATCACTTCTTGCAATGCTTGCACTTGTCTCTAGAGCTCTCTAACCTGAGGTGTCACACCACCAGCTCTTCTAGCACGTTCCTTTCATGGAGGCATTTTTGTGTTGCTCGGTAAAACCCTAAACCATGATCCTGGTGCAAACTACCTCATAGTCAGTGATTTTTTTACACACTTAAGAACTCCCACTCTGACACCACTTGATGAAGGGTGCTCCCCTTAATACCACAAACAAATAATAGAAATAAAGAAACAACAAAAAATTGCAAGAACAAAAAATGGGCTTCTTATTATCTCCACAAATGTGGAATTACAAATTTTAGAATTACAATATGCAAAGCCACATGGGAATTTTCCCTTACAATATTCTGGAGGACAAAGCCTCAAATTATTACCCAGAACTACTCTGAACTACTCTGAATTGCCCTAGAAAACACTACAGGCCTTCCTTTTATAGGCGATTTTCCACCACCTAGGAAGGTTCCAGAAATTTAGCCTCTAAGGCCGACCAAAGTTAGAATTATTTTATTTTTCATTTTATTGCATCAGAGTTGGCTCAAAACTTTTGAAACCCAAACATAAATTTTGAAGAAAAATTATTTTCCACCATTTTAGGTGACCCAACTTCCGAAGACCATAAGTCATCACCCGTTGACCTAATTAACTATTATTAACCTATTTCAGAAAGGGCATGAAGTGCTCTTCAATGCTTCATTCAACTAAAGTTTTGACCTCATCCGGGGCCTCTAAAGTCTTCAAAATTGAGTTCAAATTTTCTGTACCCTGTTGCCAATACCAAAAATTTTCAATATCTTCAAAACTAGACTTGATCTGGGAATGAAACTTTACTGGCAAGCTGATATGACCAAAATGAACCTCCAAGGAAGAAAATAGAACATTCTGAGCTCAAATGGAAAACTTACTAAAAATAGTAAATTTCCAAAAATAGAATCTCTGCACAAGATAGCCCTTATTAAAAAGAAACCAAAATTATTTTTGGGTGATGCAAGATTGCTCTTACACCCAAGATGCTCCTTCATCAATTATCAATATTCTTAGATTTCTTGTAACTTTCCATTGCTATGATATTTTCACTCTCGAGTGGTCAAACCCTTATCTCAAGAGTCCAGGCTCTAATACCAATTATTGGATTTATAATGGAAAGTTAAGTACTAAGATGGGAGGGGTGAATTAGTACTCCAAAAAAATTTATCAACCTTCTATTAATTTGACTTGTATTGCTATCATATATTCTAATCATTTACCAAATTATAAACTTTTCATGTAACACTATAACATATAGAAATCAAGACATGAAAATACAACTCATAACACAATGATTTTTGGTCTCACAGAAACCCTTGTTCAAAGGGAAAAATTGTGGTGGGGATGGTAGCCACAATCCTTCACTACTACAGTAAAAAGGGTGCTCAATTAGAGCTACAATGTTTAGCTACTTCTGATAGCTTACCCTATTAGGAGTACAAAAATACTTATAGAGTCTACCTTGCTAAAGGATTTTACAATCTCTAATCTAAGATATGTACCCTGTTAAAATATTTACAAAATAAGACCTATTAGGGATTACCCAATAGTGGGATTTTACAATTCTAAATATAATATAAATCACTATAAAATATGTCTGTAATAATGCATCAACAAATGTTGTTCATACTCATTGTGCTTAATAACATCTTTACCTCATTCTGTACTTAATCAAAATTCAGCTTTAGTACTCGGTAACCTCAAATCTAATTTAACTTATCTTTCTTCTCTAACTACTCTATACTTGGTAACCTTAATTAGATTCACTTCATCATTTCATCACCATCACATAAGTTTTGCATCCTTCTTTGACTTCTCATCATCCATAACATTCTTTGATCTTCACAAACTATTCTTTATATATTTGTCTTAAAAATAGTGGAAACTTTCTAGATTCTTCTCCTTAAACAATGGTAGCTTCAGTTTCATTTACAATGTATATATATTCCTCTTATTTTCTATTGGTAGATCTACCTCGTAATCATGCACAATCATATTTTAACATTTCCAATGATTTCCAAATGATCTCTCCTTGAAATTCGTAAAATGTTTTTTTCTCGGTGTCCATGTTTAATGTATCTGTCATGATTTGTTATGTTGGCATGTGTTACATGGTAACATGTTTTTTTCTTTCTCGGTAACATGTACTCTTGGCTTGGTAACTACCATGCACTACTCAGTGCCTGCCTCTTATTAGCCTTTATCTAAATTATCTCTTCCTTTACCAACTTCTCTATTTGCTTCACCGATTGAGTCCTTGAATCCTTCTTCTTTCACCAACTAACTTTGACTATCCAATATGACTTTGACAAAACTAATGATAACAAAATAAGTCTTTAGAAGTATCAGGAAATTTAATAATGCTATAATGTTTTATTGGTTGAGTAGGACACATAAGAAAATAAATATCCAACATAGCTGGAGTTTTTTTGAGGCTGGACATGGGAAGGGAGCTGAACATGATGGTGCCAGTGCATGTGTTAAGAGAGCCCTTTGCAGAGAGAAACTCAAATTTGAGGAAAAAACAAAATTTTAAGATGCACGTGCAATTTTTGAATGGTGGAAAATAAGTTTGTCTACAGGGTCAAGTCACAACTCTATAATCATACATTTTTTTCTGGCTAGTTGAACAAAAGAATATCCTTTCAAGATATGATTGTGATACAATGGGCAGATTGGCTAGATGAAATGAATTTAGGAGTTCTAATTCTAACACTTGGACTATATGGACTAGCTCGAGCTTGCATGTTTTTGTCAATTTTGTTTTGTAGATGAATGGGAAGAATGCAAGAATATGAAATGGGTTGAAGAATGGAAACAAAAATCCTTAACACCTAGTGAGACACAAGATCAAGATGATATAACAAATGATGACCTAGATCATGCATTTGTATTAGAAGATTATGATCATGTTTTAGACCTCATACAACCTAGTCATTTAATTTAATTTATTTTCAAACTTTAAACTGTATTAGTTATGTATGTCATATAATTTATGATTATATTTGAATTATAAATCTAACAAGTTTTATTTTTGTATGTAATTAATTTTGTTTTGTAGGACATGTGTATGTTGTTGTTGCACCTAAGGATAATGAAGAGAAGATGGAGTATTGGCTAGCTCAATGTGTAGAACCTAAGAAAAATTTGATAGCTCATCAAGTAGATAATGATGGTTTTCATTATCTAATTGGGTTTGTTGTGGTAGTTGGTACATGGCTACACAAATACCTAACAAGAAGGAATGATTTACCAACATTTGAAGACTACCAATCAGAAAAGAAGATTATACACTATTCCCATTTGGTAGTGTCAAAAATATCAAATTGGAAAGATACAAAGGTATACTTGTTAATAAAATATTATGGAAAATTTGAGTGGAAGAGCATGAGGCAATCATAGATGCATTGTAGAAAAGAGAGGATACTTATGGTACATTAGGTTGAATCAAGTTTATACATGTAATTTTTTGTTATTTGTCTTGTTTTTATATGTTGTTCTTATGTAGATGTTTTCTTTCAAGTGTCATATGTAGAGATAATTTAGAGATAAATTTGAAATAAATGAAAATTGACTTTAAATGAACTTTACATTTAAATACATATTTTCTAACATTTCAACATTCATTTTTATAGTGCAGGACCTCTAGAAGAACATAGACATGAACTATTTATCTAGTTCAATGCACACTTGTATTTGTCCAATTTTGATTTTATAAACAATTTGATTTCACTTTTATTCATCCAATTTTGTTTCAAATATAAGTTTTATTCACAAGTTCACTTTTATTCATCCAATTTTGTTTTAAACATAAGTTAAATTCATAGTTGTATTCACGAGTTCACTTTTATTCATCCAATTTTTTTTGAATTATAATTTATATTCATTGGTCCTATGTTCACTAATAGATAATGATAGAGTTACTTTTACATCAATATTCATAGTTTAAATTAATAAATCTCATTGTTAGATAGATAGTTTTTTTTATAGTTAATCAAAGTCAATATTACTTACATCTATATTGTTCTTGTAAATTACATAAATAAATAGTCACTATTAAAGATCAATTATGTAATTGACATTTAATTATAATTTATATTTAATGATCATATTACATAAGCTCATATATCTACATTCAAACCACTATTTGAAAAAAACCATGAAATAGGATTAAAAGTCCATAAATAAGATAAATAACATAACAAGTCCTAGAATAATATGTCTCATAATGTCCATCATATCTGTATACACCTAAAAATGGTCATCTAGACTATTAGCCCCTTTTGCTAAATCATCAATTACTTGCTCTTGATCAAATCCTAGCTCTATCATTTATTCGATTATTTTCTATGGGCTAACCATCTTATCCTAAGTCTTTATTTATTTAAAAAGAATATTTCCTCCCCTTTTAATAAATAAAAAGCCCCCACTTTTCCTCTTATCATAAGTTGCACAAATAAAGCATTATTCTTATTTTATAAAAAGGGAAAAAGAACTTTTTGTCTCATATGGACAGAAAAGTCAACTCTTATTTTCTCATTGGAGGATACTTGTGCACATGGATTGCTCCTTTTTTAAGCTCCACCGTTGATTAAATATTTTGCCTCTTAATCTCCATTGTCCATTCCTCCTCATTTCCTTTAAAAGGAGAGCTCTCTTCTTCATTCTAGATCCTCAACTTTTTATGCTAATGTTATGCTGCAGATTTTCTAGGTCATCTTGGAGCTTTTGAAGATTTGGAGCATTCTTGGCTTTTGCATCTACATGTTATCATAGTTTCACTTCTTGCATTATTATGACATTCTTAGCTTAGATTTCCTTTATGCTTTAGATTAATTCATCTAGCTTAACTAGGAGGATTTGTAATACTTGCATCTTTCATTTTCATAGCTTAGATTGCATTTCTATTTCTAGCATAGCATTGCATTGCATTTCATTTGATTCTTGAGGATATTGGCATTCTTGCACTTGTCTTCATTTGAAACTTCCATTGCATGGTTTACTAGCAAGGTTATTGGCTTAATAGCTCTAGCTGAGAGTATTCTTAAAAACCCTTGCACTCCATGCCTAGGGAGCTATGGATCGATTTTGGAGACCTCATTCTTGAGTGTTCTTGAATGTAATGATTCATAGAAGTGTGACACAATTATATAACACATTTTTGGCACCCACCGTGGGGTAGAGTAGACTAGCTTTGTCCCTTCTTTTTTTGCATTTTCATCATTTTCCATCAAATTTTTGGCAAGTTTTTAGCTTAATTTTTGGTCTCTATTTTTCTGTCTCAGACTATCGTACGATACTTTCTAGAAGTATCACGTGATAGTTCTTTGTATGTGCGTGTGATACTTTTCCTATCAGAAGTATCACCTAGCTATTGCAGAGAATATCGCCTGGTCTCCGGTGAAGTATCACCTGGTGTCGAGCAAAGTATTGCACAGACTACTATTATCGCCCCAGTATACTGAGAAGTATCGTGCAATAATTCTGGTGTCTGTAACTATCACCTATACCTGGTAGTGAGCTATTTTTGAGTTATTTTATCTATCTTGCAAGTTTTGGGTTCACTGCTAACTTTCTAAAAATTTTAGCATTTACAAATCCATGCCACTCTAGAAAATGGGTGCCCATTTTTGAGAAATTTTTGCAAATGGTATCGAAAATCAAAGTGTGATATATCGTTGGAAAGGTCTTTTCGTGCCTAATCCAACCATGATAGTTTCATTTTCAGATTTTGTCATTTGATCAGTTATTTTTTGTAGATTATTTGATTTTTCATGTGCTAACCATTGTTAGATTTTGGATTTTCCTAACCCTTGTGGGTCTAACAAGTTGTGGTTGTAGGTGCACTTGCTTGAGATATTTTTCTAAAAGAACACATGTCAAAGAGGGCTACTAATGGTTTTTGCAGGGCTACCCTAAGCATAAAAACCAAGTCAAGTGCTTGTTTAATTGCTTTATTTATTGAGTGCAGCATATACTAGTTGTTTCATTTCTTAGGCACTTAATACCTTGTTGTAGGAATTTTGAGGTGGTAGGAGAGTATGCTCTTCACCCTTGTGGTGAAATAGAAATCTTGACCCATCTTGAGATTTTGAAAGCAAGGGGGTAACTAAATCTTTGCTTGGTGTGTTTGGGTGAAGTTTTTGAGATAGGGGAGTATGCTCTTCACCCTTGTGGTGAACCAAAAACCTTGAACCTCAAGAATTGATCCACTTTTTGTTTAGATTTAGAATCCTTTAGCGGGCTTGCTCTTGAGCAATCAAGAGGAATGACCTAAGTGGGGACAAGCTAATATCGAGCTATTCCAACCCACTATAATCTCAAAGCTATCGAGGACACAAAACCTTGGTAGACATAGTACTTATCTTTGCTTAATGTGAGTAACTTGTGGGATTGTGACCATGAGGAAAGCATTGAGCAAGAATGCTTAAGGTACTCTTGAGGCCGTGAGGTCCTAGTCCTTTATGAGGAGCAAGAGGGGTGCTATGAATAGAAGCCCTTACTATGAACCTTTAGATAGAGGCCACCTTATTGTAGCCGCTTAGCTTCTTGGTGCAAGGATTGATCCAAGTGGACTTACCCGGATCACCCCAAGACACTCACCATATGTATTCCTTTGGTTTTGTTTTTGACATTTCCATGACAATGCCAATATCTCTTGTGGGCAACCACTTGGTGTGAGGCAAGGGAGCATCAAGTTGTGGGCCACGTTGCTAAGTAATGAGCCTTGTCCTTCTAGGTAGTAATTGCTTGAATTGTCTTCAATTGTGCTATACCAGTGTAAACGTTCTCAACATTCAAACAAAATGGTAGCACTCATAGAATTTTTCTATTTTGATATCACAAGTGCTTGTCTTGGCAAGGTTGCTTTTGCCCTTGTTTCAAGTGTTCTATGACATGTTTGATCCTATACTATTTGCAAACCTATCTTTTATCTGCTGTTACTGCTTGTCAAACTGAGAAATTACACTATCCAACCTTCAAACTTGATCAAAATGCTTCAAAACTAAGATTTTTATGTTCACTGGTCAAAGAATCACCCAAATCTGCAACAGTATCGCATGCCTTATTGAGAAATATCGCACGATAGTTTGTGCCTGCTGTCTATTGCTTGCTTTGCCTGAAGTCTGTCACTCTAGTATATTAAGCTCTATCACCTGGTATAAGGTGAAGTATCGCCTGACTGAGAAGTATTGCCCTGTCTACCTGGAAAGTATCACCCAGAATCTTTCTATTGTCCTATCATTACTGCTATCCAGATTTGCTAAACTTGCACTTTAACCTATCGTAGATTGTCTTTTTTTATTCTTACCTGAAACTGGTCTGTTATCTACATGCTTAGATTTGTTCTAGACTAAAAAAAAAAAGAGCTAAAACTATTGGATTTGAGCTTAACGAATGCTACTCTTGATCACTTGTCACATCACGGTTACCTCTCTAGCTACTTTCTTATTGAGCTTCTTGCTCATTGCTTAGCTTTAGTCAATTGATTGCTGTAAGTGCTTGAGCACTTTTGATGAGCCATCTCTCTATTGTTCTACTTTGACAAGTGATCTTTATTAGCTTTGCTTATCTCAAATCTGAGAAACTTTGTCTCATTCTATTAGTCAACCAACATCTTTTTTCATGCCGGTTACAACTCGGTCTCAATTTGAGCAGGAGAGTCATCCTCCATTCAATTATACACAGTTACCTTCTCCAACTAGATGCTCATGAGCACCCATTAGCAACAACAGTTCTAGTTCTAACCAATCTAAGGATTCTAAGGCTACCCCATGGTACAAAGGAGGTTTCCTCTTTTCCGCATTCAAGACCCCCAAAAACACGGACAATGTCTCACTTACTTTGACTGAACAAGAAAAATTTCAATGCTTGCAAGAACATTTTGAGCATAAAGATAACCAAGCGCGCTTAGACAAAGAACACAATCAAAAAAGGATGGATGCTGCTAGGCACATGGCTTATAGAGGAATGTCTCATGAGCAACCTGAGACTAGTAACCATGAGCATAGATCTCTTTTTATCAATGGAAACAATGGCAACAACACGCCACCAAGATCTCCTCCAAGACCCACTTTTGGTATGCCTTCTTCACCTCCTAGACCTCCTTCCTCTCAACATGAGGTAGAGGCTGATGATGAGATTTCTAGTGAGGATCTTATGAGATTTGAACAAGATGTGGTCTCCCAATGAATGATGCATAAGCTTTTAGAGTGTAATGGTGATCAATATTTTCAATATATGACTTCTAGAGGATACAAGCTTCCTCTTAGCTATGATGTTAGACAAATTGTCCAACAAAGAGTACCAACTGAATTGGAAGTCCTTCAAGAAGAACTACGTCAGACAAATCAACGCCTTACCCAAATGGCAATAGAAAGAGAGCCTCTAAAGGTCTCTTTTGTAGAATCAATTTGTGCTCTTCCTTTTGATAGGAGTCTATACATGGTCTCATTTCCTAGGGATATTGAGGTTCTCAAATACGACAAGTATGATGGAAATGGTGATCCCCATGACCATGTGTGTCACTTTTATGCTCTTAGCATGGACTTCCTTCATGAAGACACATTTCGTCTATGATTGTTCCCTAGAAGTTTAAGAGGCCAAGCTTTGGAATGGTTTGCAAAATTGACACTACCGCTTAAGACTTTTGATGAGTTGGCTCAGCAATTTACCTAGCATTATTCTTACAACATCCAACAACCTATCACCATGATAGATCTCGGTAATCTAAGACAACATCAAGGTGAGCCATTTGCAACTTACTTACAATGTTGGAGGTCATTGTATTCTAGGTATCCTCATCTGTTACCTGAAAGAGAAAAGATTGACATTTTTGTCAACACTCTTGTGCCTGAGCTATTTTATGATCTAAGGAAGCAACTGTTCTCCTCCTTCCATGACATGGTTGAAAGTGCATATCAAATTGAGGATGTAGCTATAAGAAAAGGGGATATTTTTATTGATAAAGATGCTAAAGGCAATGGAAAAGATAAGAAAAAACCTTGGAATAAAAACAAGTATGTTGTTAATGATGGGGTTGTTGACACTCCTAAAGTTAAAGAGCCTTTGGTCTACTTTCAATCTCTCCAATGCTATCTATGTATAAAAACAACAAGAAGCTGCCAATGCTCACAGTGCTCCTAAACCTCAATATGCAGATAAGCCTAAGAAGTCATTTCGAAAGTGAGTCTATACCAAGTTGGTAGAACCTTACAATGTGATCCTTAAGACTTTGGTTGACAATGGATATCTTACACTTCCTGATAAACCTGGTAACTAGGATCTGCTAAATAAGCCTGATTGGTGGTGAGAGGATCATTATTGTCATTATCACAGAAATAAGGGACATCCGACAGACAATTGTTTTAAGCTTAAGGATGATATTCAAGATCTTATTGAGAATGACACAATCTCCACTGATGGCTTAACTAAAAATTCTGATCACACAGCTTTCAAAGATCCTCTACCTAAGCATGATAAGGGGGAAACCTCTCAAGCACATAAGAAGAATCATGATGCTAAGATCAATTACACGTATCTTTCTAATATGCATGTGATCAACATGGTAGAGCCCATTGAGAGTGTTTTAATGATGAGGTCTCAAGAGGATAATAAAGCCAATCATGGTAAGCCAAAGTTGGTCTTGCAAACACGTGGTAGTTCATCTTTCCGAAGTGAGACATTGAATGCTGTTACTAGGGGGCAAGCCAAGATTTTCCTTAAAAATGAAGAAGATCCCAAGAAAGCTTTTCCTTCCAAACAAGCGGCTCCTTCAGCCACCCCTAGCTATGATCTTGTCCAACATTTGCAAAAGACACTAGCATAGATATCTATCCTTGAGTTACTTCGATTATCCCCTTCACATAGAGAGATTCTTGATGAGTCTCTATGTACAACATGTGTTCCCAATGACATTGATCTGGATCGATTTCAAGCTATGGTCAACCACATTTCATCTCTGCTATCTCTCTCCTTTCATGTAGAAGATGACATATCTATTGCTCACCCTCATAATCTAGCTTTACACATTGAAGTTCTAGTCTATCACACCCGTGTTCACCGAGTCCTGATAGACAATGGTGCAGGGTTAAATATTGTTTCTTTCAATGTCATACAATAGTTAGGTTTGTCAAAATTTGATGTGGATTCTAAGAAGAAGATTACTATAAAAGCTTATGATGAAGTGGAAAGATCTTCCAAAGGTCTTGTCATGTTGCCTGTCCAAGTGGGCCCTATCATGAAAGATATTAACTTCCAAGTATTGTACATCCCACTCACATATAACATTCTTTTGGGTCATCCTTGGATCCATGACATGCAGGCTGTTCCTTCCACTTATCATCAGTGCATCAAATTTCCATACAATAGCACTAAAGTTGTGATTCCTAGAGACCATACTATTGCTATTAATGCTCTTGTTGCTGCTGAAAAATTTGTTCCTCACAATGAACCTACTATTGATCCTAGTACGTCTCTAGTTGCTGCTGAGAAATCACTTAAGATGATGAGCCTTGGTATGGGTGAATATACACTAGATTCCTTTGCTTCTATACATGTTTCTCCTAGGTCATATGGGAAACCTTCTGATAACATGAAGCCTTCCACTTCTACTATGGTGATCTTTGATACTTTTGTTCCTTCATCCATTTCTTTAGAAGCAGAAAGAGAAGAACAAGCTGTTCAAGAGTGGATCTATAGAGAGGATTCTAGAAATATTCCCATGCTCAGTAATTCAGACACAGATACAAATGAGTCACCACTACACACTATGGCTCACATGGGAGATGATCTTCCTTCTACTTCACTTCTTTGGGGAGAAGAATGTATATCTACTGATGATATGGCTAAGGCCTCTATGTCTAGAACCTATGTGCCTAAAGAATCATTGCACTATGATAGACAACGTCGCAACATTGCACGACTGCTATAAAGAGGTGATCTCTCACATAATGACATGAGTATCTCTACTTCTCGGCATCTTAAGCCTCTTCCAAAAGATTATTCCATGATAGATATGGATTTTGATGTAGTTCCTACCTTTGGTAACCATCCCGTTGTAGTCAATGAGTCTTGTGAAGGGTTTGATGGGTTTGTTCCCCGTATTGCCTTAGTAGACTATGTTGGTCCTTTTATGAAAAATCTAGATCTAGCTACTTTTGGAGCTTACCCTATAGGCTCAATTTCTCTTCTCACCAGAGATGACACCTCTCACATAAATGTTGTTGAACCAATCACTTCATTTCATCTTGCATCAACACGTGTTACTTCTTCCACCAGCGAACTAGCAACAAAAAAGATTGAATCAACAATAAAGTATCACAGTCATCACGTCAAAAGAAAAGAGCAATTGTTGGATGGAAAAAACCACATTGTGGTAGTATCCAAACCTAAGAAAAGTAAAAATAAAAATTTGCTCAAAAATAATGATTCTCAAATAAAAGATGACAAGTTGATTCTCTACAACAAAATGGTGCACTACTTCAAGCATGATCTCATATTTGTTACCCTTCAGCCCATTCCTAGAGCTGAGAAAAAAGTTGCTAATGCCTTGGTTACTTTGACATCCATTTTACAAATGAAAAGGCATAAATCTCACTTCAAGTTCCTGGTGGATGAATTATGCTATCCTGCTTACAAATCCTACAATCCTGCCATCTTTTCATGTCTTCCACCTCATATTCTTCCTGATAATCCACCATGCCATTCTTTTCACCATCCCTTACACTTTGCCTTTGTCTCTGGTGACTTGTATAGGAAGGGTCTAGACGGAACTCTCCTTAGGTGTCTAGAAATAGAGGAGTCAGAAAAAGTGCTAGTTGAAATCCATGATGGCATATGTGGATCACATTCTAATGATCCTCCGCTAGCTCAGACATTTCTTAGGGATGGTTATTATTGGTCAAACTGGTTGAGACCTCCTATCATCACAACTGCAGCATTTGGGCCTGGGGCTTATCAGTTCTCTACATCAAAGGAAGCAGATTCTTGATGCTCATTTTTGTCTGGGGCATTCTTTGTACATACTTTATGATCCTGAAAAAAATCCAAAAAAATTCATTTATGATGCTGAAAAAATAAAAAAAAATTAAAAAATTCAAAAAATCAAAAAAAAAATTGAAAAAGTGCCTTGGTGAAAACCTAGAAACAGGTGCCTTGGTAGCAAAAATACAAAAAAAATTATAAAAAGTCCTAAAAAAATTGCAATAAATCTATCAAGTGGTGAAAACCTAGAAACAGACGCTGCTTGAGACCCTCTACATCTATGTCTATGAATCTTGCATGGCGCTCATTCGCTCCACTTCTCACTTTTCCTCTCCTAGCCTGGAATTGATTCTTGTCTTAGTCTAGGGGGCATCTTTTGTTTTCAGCTTATCTTGGGTCTCTTTGTGCATCTGGGTTTCTTAGGCACCTTGCAAATGGTGTTTTTCAACACCCCCAACTATGTTTTTCAATACTACCCTAGCGTCGAGTGTTTCTTAACACTTATCAGATGTCCTACCTATAGTCTAGTATGATATGATATTTCTCATTTGCAGATGTGATACTCAAAGCTTGAATCTATGACCTACACACACGCACTTGACTCGCTGAGACTTGCTTGGCTTTATTTTCTTTTTGTGATGTCTATGATGATTTCTTTGCTGAGTGTTCTCCCCCTATGATCATTTTCGATGATGCATAGCTAGAAGACTAAAGGAATGAGAACATGTTTTATTACTTTTTCTACTTGTGGATATATTTTGTTGGTCCTACTTGTCATTAGCATTTATGCTTGTTCCACTTGACATTGGGATCTAAAAGGTATTATCCTTGACTGTTTCACAAGTGCATGCTTATAATCATCTTGACTTTCTTGTGTCTCGATGTGAGGATAATCTTGCTATATCAAACTTAGGTAATATCACTGCACTAGTCATCTTGACCTACATGTCTTTGATGCCTAGGTGAGATTTCCACATTTCTATCTGATATAGATCATATTCAGATTCACATAGTTATGCTAGTGTGTATTGTATGATCTTGTGACACTACCAATAATGCTCGATGATGAATATTAGATGTCTATTAGCATTGCGACCTTGCAAGTAAACCACTTTTCATGTAGCTTGCATTTTTAAGTTCATGTTAGTTTAGTTTTGCATCTTGCATATGGAGAGAGCTTTCCTTTCATCTTTCATGGACTTGTTAATCAACTACGTTCACCTTTCACTTCTTCCTGATCATGTCTTTCACTTCTGGTCTTTCATATCCCATCATTTTCCTTTCATTTCGGTATCGAAACCGAAATCTGAATCACCTTGATCATCCAAATCACCTTTTCCCCCTCTTTCGCGTAGTTGGCTGACCTTTTGAGGCCTGATCCTTCAATCTTCACTGGGGCATTCTTCACCTCTTCATCTCCATCTCTTTCAAACTTCTAGTCTTTCATTCACTTTCAATCCCAAGTTCAAATTCTTCCCCTCCGTGGTGTTTTTAGGTTGAAGGACCACTTGGTTTGTGCCCCAGGTCCCATGTGTGGGGCATACCTTCACTACTTTATGGTTGTTCTATTCTTTCATCTTCGATTATGATTTCTAGTGATTTGATCATGTCTCTCTTTCTTTTGCATTCCCTCTACTCAAATTTCACTTTTGATCCCGAGGGGTCAAACACATCATATCTTATTGGCTATCTCTTTCCTAAGTGTTCAATACTATCGCTACCAGGCTGACCATGCATGATTTTCTATTTTTCTGCACTTCATTCTTTGGAGTCAGAATGCTATTGCTTGCCTTCTTGGCTATCTCTTGCTTTCTTGGCTAATTTGAGTTTCTTTGTGATCCCAAATCAATCTCACATTTCAACTTCATTCTTTGACTACATGTGTTCCCAGATCGATCACACATTAGTCAAAGAGGGGCAAATGTATACACCTAAAAATGGTCATCTAGACTATTAGCCCCTTTTGCTAAATCATCAATTACTTGCTCTTGATCAAATCCTAGCTCTATCATTTATTCGATTATTTTCTATGGGCTAACCATCTTATCCTAAGTCTTTATTTATTTAAAAGGAATATTTCCTCCCCTTTTAATAAATAAAAAGCCCCCACTTTTCCTCTTATCCTAAGTTGCACAAATAAAGCATTATTCTTATTTTATAAAAAAGGGAAAAAGCACTTTTTGTCTCATATGGACACAAAAGTCAACTCCTATTTTCTCATTGGAGGATACTTGTGCACATGGATTGCTCCTCTTTTAAGCTCCACCGTTGATTAAATCTTTTGCCTCTTAATCTCCATGGTCCATTCCTCCTCATTTCCTTTAAAAGGAGAGCTCTCTTCTTCATTCTAGATCCTCAACTTTTTATGCTAATGTTATGCTGCAAGTTTTCTAGGTCATCTTGGAGCTTTTGAAGATTTGGAGCATTCTTGGCTTTTGCATCTACATGTTATCATAGTTTCACTTCTTGCATTATCATGGCATTCTTAGCTTAGATTTCCTTTATGCTTTAGATTAATTCATCTAGCTTAACTAGGAGGCTTTGTAATACTTGCATCTTTCATTTTCATAGCTTAGCTTGCATTTTCATTTCTAGCATAGCATTGCATTGCATTTCATTTGATTCTTGAGGATATTGGCATTCTTGCCCTTGTCTTCATTTGAATCTCCCATTGCATGGTTTACTAGCAAGGTTATTGGCTTAATAGCTTTAGATGAGAGCATTCTTAAAAACCCTTGCACTCCATGCCTAGGGAGCTATGGATCAATTTTTGAGACCTCATTCTTGAGTGTTCTTGAATGTAATGATTCATAGAAGTGTGACACAATTATAGCACACAATATCAACTCATGATATATATAATCACACAAAAAATTCATACTCTAACAACAAGTCCAAGTAATATATGATAAAAAGTCCTAGTAATGCAAGTCCTACTCTAACAAAAAATCAAAATAATATGACAAGACGTCTTGATAACACAAGTCCAAATAACATGATAACAAGTCCAAATTACATATATAACACGTGCCATCACAAAATGTCCATCATATAAAAAAGTGAAAATAATGTATGTGAAAGGTATAATCTAACTCTGGTCATCAAGTTGATCTACAATCCTCTTCACTACATGTGAAGGTAACTACGATGCACCATCATGCTATGTCTTCTCCTGAGTGCCCTCATCTTCCTGTACATTTTTAAAAGATCATATTAGAAGACTATACGTATGTGTGAACTTAATTCAAATGACTTGCACAATTCACTTAAAAACTAATTAATATTAATTTGAACATTTAAAAGTTTACCATGTGTCCATGCTTAGTAATTCCCTAAGTAGGACATGGAGGTCCTCTCTCAGCTACATCAAAAGTGGATGCAGTCAAGTCCTGTAAAAAAAACATTACAAAATTTTGATATTTCTAGTATAAAAGATCTAGATACACAATAGACATTGAAAAATTATTTTTAATCATGACCTCAAAGGACAATGTCAATGGCTACATTTGGCTTAATACTATAGCCATGCCAAGAGTCATGGTGGAGTCAACCTCAACAACATATTATAAAGCATGAATCAAATGATATTATATACATAAAGTATAAAGTATAACTAACTTGACAATAAATTTATGGAGCCAAAGCATGTACATTAGGTGTGTGACACATAGCTAATGTCATTGATGAGTTAGGATGTAAATGTGATGCAACATGAGACAATAAAAAAGCCTACAATTACAAAAGAAATAAGTACGAATCAAAGTTGTACATAAATTAGTAAGTATATAAACACTTAAAATTAATGAATAAAAAATATACTAAAAGTATATGAGATCGAGTCTTAGTGAAAGGTGGGCCAAAGCATGAAGAATTTCCAATCTGAGTGTTACATGAAGTAGGCTACAGAATTGCAAAAAATAAGTCAAACACATTATCAATTAAAGTTTAAATGTACTTAAATGTATCTAGAGCAAAGTGCATACCGTAAACAGGGCACCGAGATCTTGAGGTGTGGATGTCATATGATGATGGCCAATGAATGTAGTGTCAACCCTCCTCTATTCATCCAAAAATCCACATGTTATGGTTCATATTTGTATAAATATGAAATTTAATATTGGACTATAAATTATAATTAAATTTACCTCTACAAGATGATCATCATCCGCATAGAGAAAATCAACATATGATGCGATCTCATCTGCAACATCACCATGTGCTCCACCATGGGCAACATGGGTAGTATTAGGATCACTCTAGGGACCCCTACATATATCCCCACAACTCGTGCAAACATGTGCTATACTGGCGACAACCCTCACCTGGGTCAAGTGCTCTAACAAATTGCCTGAAAAGGCACTCAATGAACCACAAGGAGATTGCATAGATCGATGATGAATAGGTGCAGGAACTACTAGAGAAGGAAGAAGAACAAGGGGCTCATTATGCACACAATTTTTAGTTCTATAACTCAATTTTCCCCCTGGCCTATCCCATGGCATACCCCGACCAACACCTTAGAATGCTTTCATGTCAAAGTAATTGGGTTTCCTACCCAATTCAAATTCAGCCAATAATTTCTTCAAAAATATAGGGGGACCTCATGATTAGCATGTGGTGGATGGTCAAATACCATCCGCTACCACTCCCAAAAAATGCTCAGCTCTACTAGGGTGTTGACACCATCTAATAGAAATTTGGGGCTTCTTGCCAAGTATCTCCTCACTTGTTTTAGGGTTCCAAAAATGATGTTTCATACCATTTTTTATAATTTTTAAATCATTGACCTCTTTATAAGAGAGGCCATCGACATAATAAGAGTGCATGGATTCCCTCCATGACTAGAAGCTATCAAGCTCAGAGTCTAATGTCTATATAGAAACTATTATGCCTTGCATGCTATTTGCAAGGCGTAGTAGCTAGGGAGGTGGATGAGGATCATGCCTAATAGTACTTATGTCTCTCATAATGGCCTGTACATTTCTCCTAATATGTTCTCTCAGCTCCTCAGGTAGAGGTGGAGGTGAAGGTGGAGGGGGTGGTGGTGCTTGATGACCCAAGAGCTCATGAATATTAAAATCATCCATGGATTTAATCTACGTATATATAAAACCATGAAAATTTACAATTAAAATACATTTTACATTTTACCTTAAAAAGAAAGAAGTTTAAATAATTAATTACAACATATTTCAAAAATACAATATATATATATATATATATATATAGAGAGAGAGAGAGAGAGAGAGAGTTAAATAAATAAATTACAACATAATTTAAAAAACATGAAAATTTACAACATATAATTTACATTTCACCTTACAAAGAAAGACTTAAATAATTAATTACAACATAATTTAAAAATACAATAGAGAGAGAGAGAGAGAGAGAGAGAGAGAGAGAGAGAGAGAGAGAGAGAGAGAGAGAGATTCTTATTTTAGTTGTGTCTATGTTTACATTTTTGTTTTCTACCTAGGGTTTCTTATTTCAATTGTGTTTGGGTTAATATTTTTGTTTTCTACCTATGGTTTATTATTTTAGTTGTGTCTAGGTTTATGTTTTTATTTTCTACCTAGGGTGAAATTAAGTTTTAATAGTCTTCTAGTTTGGTAAGATTATTTACAAAGTAAATTAAACCTAAAAATAACTAAATGGAACATAAAATACAATTATTTATATGGTAAATTATAAAACAAAGTTGAAACTAAATAATTACTTGTTTAACTAGTTAAAAATAACATTAAACTATAATTTTTTATGAAAAAATAATAAAAAATAAAGAAAAATAATAAAAAATAATGGTACGTACCTGGAATCAGGAGAAAAATAGTTAAGGGGGTCAATGGTAGTAGCAGAAATGGGCACCCGTACCTTAAAAAATGTGATGTCATTTACCAAGTTGTGATAATGACTTGGAAAATGGTTTAAAAATAAAAATACATTTACAAAATAGGCACCCAATTTTAAAAAAATGGGTGCCCATTTTGCTCCAAGTACCCAAAGCAAAATGGGCACCCGATTTTTAAATGAGTGAGTATTTTTTAAATACGGGCTGGGCACCTGAAGCTAAATGGGCACCTACTTTTTTAAAAATGCGTGCTCGTTTCTTGTGCCAAACTTTTTTGGCTGTGGACTTCCATGGAATAAGCACTCAACTTTTAACATTTACCCTTCTCAAATAAGATTGTATTGCTCTAGGAATTTACCCGCCTCGCATTTTCCAAGCTCGTATAAGTGAATCCAAAACATGGTGAGAGAAGTTTTGGAAGGTGAAAAAACAAGTATTGTAGTTGAATCATTTGAATTTTCTCTCCTCCCACTATGGACATCACAACCGCCATTCTTGTGGCTTCTCTAGTTCCATACAGTACAAAGATTTTTTTTTCTTTAAAATAGTTTATATTCAATATCTTTCAAAGTTCTATGGCTATGTAGGATTGAATCCTTTGTGCAAGGATATTTCCAAATCAATTATTATGTTCCATACCCATTTGAATTGTTTGGAATGATTTTTTCCCTCAGAGATATTTAATCTTTTCTCTCCTTTTTTAGATCTCACATAGTGGTCAACCTATCAATAAGGTGGGTGGGTGTTTCTTTTCCAATATTGTTCTTAAATCAATACCTATATATTCAATATATTTAATAGAGAAATGAGATCATGTTCATTCCTTGTAAATAAATTATATATTTATCTAGTTGTTAATGGAACTTTTGTTCATTTTTAGTCAGTAAGTAAATACTTTGTTATGTATATAATGATCTATAGGTTGAATGTGGCTTATTGATTAAACAGAATGGTATAGTTCAGATGAAGGAATATTAAATAGATTTTTTTTAACAATCTAATTTTCTATTAATAATTAATGATCATTTCATATTTTTAAAAATCTAATTTCCTATCAGTACTCCATTGCATGCACAAAAGCATGTGACTGCTAGTTTTATTTCATGGGAGTTTAAATGTGGATGTGTTTTATACTTGGTTTTTTTGTTTGTTTGTTTGTGACTAGTTTTCAGTTATGGGTAGATTAATGCCCTAGGAGGGGATTCATCTTTTGAAACTTCAATTATTTTATGGTTTTATAATTTTTACTCTTTGCGTTTATACTATAGAAATATCATAACCATTTTGATGTCATGATTATATATGTATGATTTTGGGTGCATCTGTGATGTTATGTCATGTATTCTTGAGTCTTGATCATTATGTTATTTCACCATAAAAAGGTGACAACCATTATTGTGTTGAAATTATACTTGGTCACCTTGTTTCTTCTATTGTGACTATTATGTGATCTGAAAGATCATATTGTTGATTCATGTTTGACTCATGTTGGAGAGAAATACTATTGATGTTTTTGATGATCATTGATCTTGTGTATGAAATTGTTGGTTCCCAAATCAAAAAATTGGAAATCCTATGATATTTCCTAACTCAATGCTTGGAATTTCCAATTGATTTGGCTAATGAATGTAAATGATCGATTTCGATGCTCTTCCCCTTCTCTTTAGGCTCTGCATGACCAAGGCTCATGTACCTATACCTTAACACAATCTGTTGATTAAATCTTTTTATAGAAGATTATCTGATAAATGTTCTTGAATTTAGGGTGATCTCTCAAGATGGAAATGAGTTCTTGAGGGAGATCGAATTGTATTCTTTAAAATTTATAAGTTGTTGAACTTGTATGAATAATGTTTGAATACTTTGGGTTTTGATTTCTTGGTTTATCATGAATACTAATTGTTGGATGGGTATTTTGAATGCTTTTATGTATTGATATCTTGTTTATTTAGGATATGTATTACTACTTCTTGCTTGTAATCTTTCAGACAAAAACTTCAATTGAGGATGATAGACCAGTGCCTTTATTCTATTGGGAAATAGAGACAATTCCTTCTTTAATCCTATGAATGACTAAGTGAGACAAAGAATGCCACCTAAATGCTCCTATCAACTGAGCCTCTTTAATGTCTTCGATTATTCTGTTACACCACAATCAATATTATTAAATTTAACCCAAGATTAATGAGACTAATAAGATATAACTACTAGTTTTCACACCCCTTTAGGGTGAAAAGACACCACCCTATCAAATTTTTTTTTTGAAAAAATTTATCAGCTAATTAAATAATAACTACCTATCTTTCAGATTTGGGTTTGGTCAGAAACCCAAAA
This sequence comes from Chamaecyparis obtusa, assembly GCA_027943335.1. NCBI lineage: Eukaryota > Viridiplantae > Streptophyta > Pinopsida > Cupressales > Cupressaceae > Chamaecyparis > Chamaecyparis obtusa. The sequence continues at coordinate 294,615 of BSBK01001063.1, forward strand.
CACCTTTTGAAAAGATAATATTTTAATTGGAGATTTTAATTTGATTTTATGAACTAGGTTAGTTTTATATTTTCAATTTTTTATTGTTATCATCCTCTATTGATACCATTTTGCAGTAGGTTGAAATTCCAGCATCTCTGAAACCTTCACTCACAAAATTATGATTGTTGTTATTAAAAAGCTTCTTTCCTTAATCCTTTAGATTTTAATTGAAACTAATATAATGTTGTATTCCATGTCATGTGATCTATCATCTCATCAATTATTAGGCATGGAGTTTAGGGGGCCATTTTTAGGGTTTTATTAGTATATGGAATTCTAATTTTTTCCAAAACTTTAGAGCTCCAACAAACTCTTTCTGGGGACGTATGCTCCCTATGAGCATATAGAGATTCTAGTTATCTCTGGGAGAACCAGACCATATACTCATCATCCCTCCTCTATATCTTATTGTCAAAACTTTATTTGGTGGACCTAGGCCCCCCAAAATGAAAATTAATGTTTCCCTTTGTCATAGATTTTGTTTTCATCTCCACATAACATCACAATTCTAAAAATACCCTCACCATGTCCCTAGATGTTCACATTATGAAATATTCTCTTGTAATTTCACTCCAAAGGTCTCCTTATTTGACTTAAATGATAGTTGAAATTTTTTAGTTTATTATGTGTATTTCCCTTAGGGTTTTTTATATTCCTCCACCATGATTTATGTAAAATAAAAATATCACCTTTTGATTTATTTCTCACTTGTACATCAAATTTAGTGCTATATGTTAAATCTCCCTTATGATGATTTTCTCGATAATGTTTGAAATTTCTATAAGTTTGATTACCTCTTTCACTATTTGATTCACCTTTTACTAGAAATCCTAAAGTCTCCCCATATTTCTTTTCTTTTACTTTTGAAAACCAATTTTCCTCAACTTTGGAATTCCAAGTGGGCTCTGCAATATCTCCAAGATGATTTTCACTATAATGCATCAAGTCATCACTTTTACAAATTCTAATTTCTTCATCAATTTGATCACTTGAACATGTAAAGGTATCATTTACCTTATGACCTTAGACAATATTTATTTCCTTCTCACATAATGTATGTGACTTTGTCCCAACATTATATGAGTAATGTGATGCTATGTTCTGAAAATGTCCCATCCTCTTCAAATGGTGGATTTAAAATTATAGAAAAATAATGTGTGCATATATTACCACAAAATATTTTGTTAGGTTCCTCTTGTACTTTATTGTATAAGGGATTTGAAATTTTTTTAAAGCTATTTTCAAATGCACTTTCTTCTCCATGTTGAGCATAAAGTGTATTCTCACTAAATGCATTGTTTCAATTTTTGCATCCTTTCATTTTCGTGTAGAAATTTTTTTGAAACATTTTCATGAATCTTCTTCTGATATTCTTTATCCAAAAAATCTGAATTTGTTCAATACTAAGTAAATATTCTTCCTCATTATCTTCATCATTGGTACATGCATCTATTCTACAATGGTTAGCCACATATAAATCAATGAATGGTTCACTTTCTTCCATGTTTTCTTTTCTGATGAAGTCTTGAATTTCCAACCCCTTTTCTACATCAAGAAATATATGCTTGAATATTTGAAATATGTATCCATAGTTGGAGTTATGATTTTCTTTTCATCCATTGAAAGAATCATCTGTAGGAGAAGTATAGGGTTCTATATCCATCGAGTGATCTATATTTTCTTCTTGTGTATATAGGTCCTCATCTTCTTCAACTATGCCATGGAATTCATTTATAAACCACCACTCAAATTCCTTCCATGATGAGATAATTAGAGTGGGAAATAAGTCATATATTTCCCTTTCATTATTCCTTAGTGATTTGGAGAATAATTTCATCATCTGATCTTGTGCATAAATTTAATAGTCATTTGTGAAATTATAGAATACCTCCAAATGTCTAAGTGTTGATTCATCCCAATCTCCATGAAATTTTAGTGCAATCTCTACAAGCTTAGGGAAGAGCTTATTTTGATTATACTGGAAGTTTCTAAGGTCCAATGGCTTGAATGGAATAAATTATTCTCTCCATTGGTTTGGTTGTGGTCATTTCTTATTATGATCCGTGACTTCATATGAGTATTTGTTCTAGTACATTTTGGATATTGAATTTATAGTAACTTCTTGCTTTATTCATTAGGTTCCTATCAATAGATTCTTTGCCTCTTTTAAAGAGGAATGCAATTTTTTGTCACCTTCTAGGTATTTTCCCTTGGAAGAGTCACTTGTTTCAAAAATACTTTTTCAATTGTCAGAGTCACCACCTCTCTTCAAGGAATATGATTTTTTATGGTCTTCTGGGTTCTTACTTCCAATAGAGTGAACTTCATAACCAAAGATTATGAAAACTATTTCACAATGAACTCTCCAACAGAGTCACCAATCTGTTGGTTCCCAAATCAATAATTGGAAATCCTATGAGATTGCCTAACTCAAAACTTGGAATTTCCAACTTATTTGGCCAACAAATGAGAATGATCAATTATAATCCTCTTCCCCTACTCTTTAGGCTCCGCAAGACCAAGATGGGTGTAACTATATCTTAACAAAATCTGTTGGTTAAATATTTTTATAGAAGATTATCTAATAAATGTTCTTGAATTTAGGGTGATCTCTCAAGATGGAAATGAGTGCTTAAGAGAGATCAAACTGTATGCTTCACAATTTATAAGCTACTGAACTTGTATGAATAATGTTTGAATACTTTGGGTTTTAATTTCTTGGTTTATAGTGAATACTAATTACTAGATGAGTATTTTGAATGCTTTTATATATTGATATCTCAAGTTTATTTTGGATATGTGTTACTACTTCCTTCTTGTAATTTTTTAGACAAAGAATTCAATTAAGGATGATAGACCAGTGCCTTTCTTCTATTGAGCAATAGAGACAATTCCTTCTTTAATCCTATGTACAACTAAGTGATATAGAGAACACTACTTAAATGCTCCTATCAACTTCTCCTCTTCAATGTATTCAATTATTCTATTACACCATAATCAGTCTTTCTGAATTTAACCGAGGCTTAATGAGACCAATTATATAGAATTACTAGTGCCTAATAATCCTAATGATCAAATTACAGAATAACGAGAATAATTTTCAAACATGAAGTTTTAAAGTAGCTTTATCTTCTAGAGATAAAATCACAAAGGATTGATCAATCCAAAACAATCAAATCCACAACTCCAAATTGGAGAAAAGATTGATTTATATTAATGCTTCAAAAAGTCTTTTGTACAATAAATCACTTATAGAAAGTGCAGTAGAAAATAAAATATGTACATTGTTGATTGATGATGATATTATAAAATCTAAATTCTTCCTTCTCTTTACATTTTACACTAGACATATATATGTGGTTGAATAGTTTTCACACCCCTTTAGGGTGAAAAGACACCACCCTAGTAATTTTTTTTTGAAGAAAAATAATCATCCAATTAAATAATAACTACCTATATTTTGTATTTTTGTTTGTTTGGAAACCCAAAACACCTTTTGAAAAGATTATATTTTATGAGGAGATTGGAAATTTTATTTGATGAACTGGGTTAGTTTTATATTTTCATTTTTTCATCATTATCTCCCCAGCACAGTGGAAGTGGACCTCTGGGTTCCATGTGGATGGGTGGTAGTGATTCTTATTTCCATTGAGATCTAAAATTTGTGCTCTTATTCTTGGATGATCCTTGTTGTTCCTTATATTTTCTTGTTTATTGATTTCAGACATCGAGGAGATATTATGTGATTGTATTATGACTTTTGGATTCATTATTGTTATTCTTGCAACATGTGCAGTAAAAGATGTATTATTATGTACACCTTGAGTTATCAGTTGTACTTTATATATTGTACTTTTTCTTATATTGATATAATGAATCTATCTTTTATTCAGTTGTAATGTATATATGTTAGTTTACTTTATGATTCTTTTTATTTCTATTATGATTAAGTAAAGAAGTAATTCATATTTCAATTTGGGTTTTAAAATGAACATAAGATATATAATGTGATTATATTATGGTTGTAATTAGTAGATTAGCTAACTTAAAAGTAACTCTACATCATGGACCCCTAGGGATATGTTAACTATGTTTATATACATTGGTGTAATGTTATCTTATGTTGTTCTTTATTTTTCATTTGCATTATTTAATGTATGTTTAAATGTTAAGAAAAAAATTATTTTGTCATCTTAGTATCATGTTTGGGTTAATTTATCTTGGGTTCCCTAGTAGGGTATTATATCTATGGTGATGGAAATCAAGTGGCTGATAGGATGGCGAATTAGGGAGATAATTCCCCACATGTTATTAGTGGGAAAGTGAATGATTTTATCCTAATGGAGATCCAAATGATTCTACAACATGATGTTGATCAGTGACTCTTTTCTCCTTTCCTTGTAAATGATAGTTTCCTACGTATGAATGCATGTCTATAGGAGAGCCTTATTAAATTATAAAATTTTGAGTATTTTGCAAGTTTTAATTTGGGCCTTTTGCATTTTGAATAGTGTGTTTTTGTGTATTATTGGTGCTTCCACCATGAGAGGTGATCATAATAGATTGGAGCCTATTGTTTATGATAAGTGGTAGATAAAAGAGGTTGTATGGTTTTAAATTTTGGTGGGAGGTCTTCCAAGGTATATGAAGATGCTCCATGGGGATGATGTCCAGATGACAAAAACCTTCATTGCTAGTTGGAAGGAAGGTATCATGTGTGTCTACAACCTAGAGCTAGAGATTAACATAGAGCTCATGGCTAAAGTCTCAGACACCATTATAGAAGGAATAATTTTTTATAGGGACAAGAAGAGTGCCAATGAAGTGATGGATTCTTTTTTCCTACCTGGTAAGAGGGATAAGGTCAAAAAGATCACATATAGTGGTTACAATAGAGCTGCCCTTAAGGATCCATGGTCGGATGTGGCTGAGGTAATAATGAGATACCTTACATTGCATAGAAAAATTACTAGTCTCTTTAGTTATCATTTTGTGATTTTGAATCACTTCAGGCATAATAAATGTATTTCCTTTCCTTTCTATCTATAATCATCCCTACATCATAGTTTTAGAGCCCATACAAAAATCCCCATTTGTCCTATTCTTCATGAGAGGTTAATTTTATTGTTAATGGAACATGAGAAAGCTTTTCATATGGAGATAAACCTTCCTTCTAAAAAGGAAATTGATTTTAAGAAAAATGTTAGATTGCATTATGGTGATACTTCGTCATAATGGAATTTTGTGGATTTGGAGGGGGATGAGGTGTTTCATGTGGGTGTTAGAAAGAATCCCTCAAACTCATCTTCTTGCAAAAAGGTTGTGGTATCTAATAACAAAGGTTCTAATTATGTCCCTCTTAACCATAACATTCTAGATTCTCTAGACCCTAGTAGGGAAAAAAAGGAAAAGAAAAGCCAATGTTTCAAAATGATTTGTGTCCCTCTTGGTGAGAAATAAAAATCTTATCTGAGGGAAATATTATAAGCCTTTGGTTGTTAGGGTCTCCAACTCCCCTTTTTTTCCTAAAAATAGTGATTTGGAAGATAATCCATCCATTCATGTAGAGATTCCCATGGAAATGTAGACCTCTAGTGAGAAGTGTTCCTATGTTTTAGAGACCCCAAGTATTAATAAGGATATTAAGTGCATGATGAATAACCATAATTCAATTTTCTCTTGGATTGATGTTGAAATTAAGTGTTTGAAGGAGAGTATCCCCTCTTCCAAATAATTGTTGGATGTTATTATGGAGAATAGTGATACCTTGGTGAGGATAATAAGTGAGATCAAGGAGGACCATGAAAATATGATTAAAAACTTGGAGGATACCCTTAAAAATATGTAGGATAAGGTCTAATTTGTGGTGGAAATTAGCAAGACTTCAATGGATAATGTCATTGAGGGCCTTAGGAAGTTGAATGATTAGGTAGAAACTTTTGAAGGACTATCAAAGGATATTAATGCTTCCCCTTCTGTGAGCATCAAGTCATCTACAAAATCCCATTTCAAGGATACATGCTTGACCAAAGGAGTGAATGTTTCTATTGACAAAGAAAAGATGGACGTTTGGCCCAACCCTGCTACCAAATTGATTAGTAAGGAGAAAGAGGTTACCCCTATTGATAATTTAGTTAGTAAGCTTAGGAGCATTAATGCAGAACTTATTCAAAAGAATGTAGACTTAGTAAATAGTCTGTAGATGGTTTGGGATGGTGTTCCATATTTTTGGTCTCTTTTGCTTGGTTTCAGACATGTTGATGGGTTGTTGTTGGTTCTCCTATTTATTTTTTGTTATATTTTTCTTGGTCTTTGGTCAAAGTAAAAATAGTTTTCCCTTAATCATAAACAAAGGGTTATATGATCATGCTAAATATCCTAATAAATCGATGAGGTAAATAATAAAACTATTCTTGGGAGCATGTTTCATAAGTGAGTGGGGGTATATTTTTTAGAGAATATGATTGGTATAGACAGATTATAGGAAATGAGAATAAATAGGATGGACACAAGTTGTTGCATCTCATTTCACATCATATATAGGAGTAGTTGACATTTAAAATTTATTGGAAAATTATGGTGCAAAACATCATAATATAATCCAAGTTGTGATGAAGGTTTCGAGTCACTTATCTATAGTTTGTTGTGATTGGAAAGATAAAGTATTGAGAGGGGAGGGGTGAATCAGTACCCTCAAATTTTTTTAACACTTAACACTTTGCAATAGTAGATATCCATTAACCGACTGATTCCATTGTTTGAAACATACATTCATATAACTGAAAATGTAAAGTGCATGTAAAAAAAATAATAAATCATACATGAAAATAAGTACTCATGACTCAAATATTTTGGTTACATAGAAACCCTTGTTAGAAGGTAAAAACTGTGGTGGGGATGACACCCACAAATTCTTCACTACTGTAGTAAATAAAGTATGTTATTTAAGGCTACAATTATTGATCACTTTTGATGATCTTACCCTATTAGGAGTAACAAAAGATCGACTAGATCTACCTGGTTAGAGGATTTAAACAACACAAAGTATGTATGTACTTGGTTAAGAGATTTACAATAAGAATTGTTAAGTCCACTCTGTTAAGATATTTTGATCTGTTACAATGGTTAAATTGATAATAGTAAAGTAACTGTAAGATGACAACTAATACTTTTCCAATTTAGATCTGTGAAATAAAAAATAGATATCACCTCAATGTGATGAATATGTCCTAGTGTCCTACTCAGTAGCCTTGTATGTGTTCTGATAAACTGATTCTACCTCTCATAAACCTTCTATCATAAAACCCTATGTCTAATGTCTTGATGTCCTTTGTGCGGCTACTACTTCATGATACTTGATCATAATGACATCTTTACAATTATATATCAAACTAATCTTGACCTAATTAGGGTTTACATCATCTTAGAGAAACCTAACATCAATGGTATACACAAATAACCTAGATCTACCATTACATAGGAATCATCACAAAAGTTAATGATTACATCCATATTAAATATGTCTCGATGTTGGTAAACCATTTATATGATCAATGTAAACCATTTTCATAGATATATGTGCCATTCCTAATTACTATGTCATTTCCTGGATAACTCGGTAACCACTGCATTCACTGTTTGGTAAATAATTGATGCTCAGTGTGTATGAATGCTCAGTGATCACTAGCTCAGTATTTGGTAAATTCTTGATGCTCGGTAAGTGTGCTCAATCAAACCTATATTTGGTGATCTTGAAGTTCTACCTTGTCTTTTCTTTGTGTAAAGGCTTTGTCTACTTAACTGATTGACTTGTTTGTCTCCTTATATCAACCTTTACCAACTGAATAACTTGTTGATACTAATGACAATCCATTAATGCTAAAATAGAGATAACATTCTCCCCCTTTGGCATTAGTATCAAAACCTTACATATATGTACTGACTAACTAAAAAATATACTAACTCCATATATATTGACTATATATATACATTGACTCTTTTCTTTACAAACTCACAAACTCCCCCTTTGTTTATGCTCTCGGTGGTGTGAAGTACATAGTGCTGTATACATGATTTCCCCCCTTTTTAAAATTAATGCCAAAGAAAAATATGTACTTACAAATGATAAAAAATGTGCTTGTGGGTTTTCTATAGTGAGGCTAAGAGGTTTTTCCATTCCTCTTTCAAGTTGCCAAGAGCAATGTGCTCAAGACCGACTTGTGCATGCATGTCAAAAATGTTTTCCAAAACTAAAATCTCAGGAGTAGAAACTAAGTCTTTTTCCTTCTCAACATGTCTTTCCATTATTTTTAGATGGCAAAGTAGATCGACTTGTAGCTTGGTGACCTGGTCACTTATAGTATCTTCCTACTTCCTTAGATCTGATCTCAACCACCTAAGTTCTTGAGCTTCTGAAATATGCTTGTGAAAAGCATTTGGCTTAGCTAGAGATAAGTTTACACTAGCTTGGATCTCTTCATCCAACTTTTAAAAATTTTCTCACTAACCTCGGTAGTGAAATTTTCAACAGTGCATAATTAAAACAAAATTTGAATAATTTTTTGACTAATAGATTTCAACTTGGTTATTACCTAAGATAGCTTCACCTTAGTAACTACCACTTCTTGGTTGATCTTCTCTACAAGTTTCAATTCTATCTTTGCCTCTGCCCTTTCCTCTATCCTCTTTTCTGCATCTATGTCTAGGGCATTTATGTGAATGGTTAGAGAAGCAAGTTGATCAAGTATGGGAATATCCTCATTGACATTGATCTCCAGAACTACTTGCTATAAAATGTCTCTAACTTCCTGAAGTATTTACTTACTTTTTCTTTCTTTTCTCAACTTTTCTTGTGCAGCCTTCCTAGTGCATAATTCCCCATATTTTTTAAGTTCTTTGAGGTCTAAAGTTCTGGGGTCACATTTTGGTATCTCAATTACTTCATCCACTATTACAGGACCCTTTCCATGTTTCTTCTTCTTCTTTTTTTCAGGTGTGGGGGATTTGATAAATGGAACTAGAGTTGTTCTCTCTATATTTGTAGTCTCAGGCTCCGTAGAAACACTCTCTTTAAGTTTCTCTATGACCAGTGTCTTAGTTGATTGTCTAGGAGCATCGGTAGTGGTGTCTTTTTTATGTTGTATCTATCGACTTACTTTCCTTAGGTGCTTGTGATACTGCCTCTATTTGATTAGGCTCATTTGTAGTATTTCGCTTTGCTGTTCCCTGATCTATTGTACCTTATTCCTTAATTGTCCCTTGATCCTTTGTTGTATCTTTTTGTTTCTTTGGGATTTAGCCTTCAGGTTCCTTTTGTGATATTATCTCAACAACTTGTACTAAGATTGATAGGTCACCCGGTATCACACTAGTTGTTGCCCCGGTGGGTGCAATTTCTTTAGTTGTATCTACAAGAATATTAACATCTTTATCATCCTTGATATCATCAAGATATCCATTTGTGATGTCTTCAATAAGTACATAATCTGTCCCTGTTATTACCAATTTCTTGGCAGGATCCTTGTACTCTTCTCTATAGCCTGCCGGATAAAATTCAATAGCAATGGTAGTGTTTGGTACCTCGGTATTTGATAACTTTATGGGTTCCTTGGTAGCTAGGTCTGCATCATACGAGTTTATACCTTTCCCTTTCTTTTTCCTTTTCTTCTTGGGTATAATTACCAATGCCAACTTATCATCTTCTGCTTAGGCAGTAAGAATTGTAGTCCATAAGAGTTGACTATTATCATCAACATCCTTGAGTTTTCCTTCCAGAATATTTAGTGCTCTACTTTTCACTAAGAATCTCTTTGAATATGGGTATATGCACAAATATGGGGGACCAAAAAGGTGCCATTTTTCTTTTTGGTCCCCCATCAAGCATGGTGTGTACTCACTAAATGGCTTGGGTTGCCCAAGCCTTAGGCTTGGGCAATCCAAAGCATACCACGTGTGCCCAATAGGGCGCATGCGGTTTGAAAAACACTTTTTAGTGTTTTTCAGAGTGCGTGCACCCTATAGCATGCACACGCTTGAAAAAAACATACTTAAAGTTTGCTGCTGGTTGGAAAGCTTATTTTTCTTTCCTCAAACCCGTGTTTGTAGCTAAGAAGGGCTTTCCAAGCATGCACACAGTCTTGTTTGGGCTTGTGAATCTATTATTTTCATTCATTCATACATCAAATGGTTCCATGGAATCATCAAGTTTGATTCGGAAGAAGAGGTAAGTGTTTTTACAGCCCATGCCTCTTATTTGTTTTAAAATTTTAGTTTTGTAGCAATTTGTTTTGTTAAAATTTGTTTTTGTTTAAATTTGTGTGTAATGAAAATTTTTAAATCTAGTTTTTTTAATTTCTAGGAAGAAATAATATCCCTCAACCAAACCCTCCATCAAAACCTCCACCAAACCCTCCATCTCCTCATGAAGAAACAAATGAAGAAAATAAACCTCAATTACCTCCACCAATCGAGAAACCTCCTGCTGGAACATAAGAAAATTTGATGAACCAAATTGAAAGAGGGAAAAAAGAATTAGAATCTTTAATTATGAGGTTAAAAGATTCTAGTGGTACAAATCCTGGAAGGGAAAGACTTGCAAAATCATTGGAAGCAATCTTGACCCACGTAAGCTTGATTAGTGGGAAAATTAATTTATGGTGGGATAAAAGAGAAGAACAAAAACAATATTATGCAGACATCAAAAAAAAAAATCACAAAAGATGACATTTGCAAGCTATTTAAAAAACCAGGGGACACAGATACTCTTAGAACTACAACAAGGAGGTGCCAAATTATTTTGACTATCTAGATTCTCGAGGTAGAGGAGGGGGGTCATCATTTGATCAAGAGGGGGCACATCATGACCCTAATGCACCTAGGGTTCCTATTGGAAAGCCACAGGTGGATCATGTTACTATTCATTCTATTGTGAAGGAGCATGTAAAGGCAGACACACTAGGCATGATTAGTGCTCTAACATAGACTCTCATTTAGTGTGCCACTCCTTTAGTTGAGGGTGACCATGGTCAATCCTCAAGGGGGCATATTTGTCAGTCATGTGGATGCTTGTGCACATTTGGTACTGGTGAGAAAGAGGAAGAGGATCCTGGAATGATGACTGATAGTTTTCTAAATATGGCATTTGGCATTGACACATAGGTAAATATTTCCAAGCTCATTAAATTATTTTGATCATATTTCATTTATAAAAGAATAACTAATTAATTTAGTATCTATTGATTATGATGAAAATTTAGGGCAAGAGTATCAGTGGCGGTGGTAGTGGCAGTGGAAATGATCCTCATGTCCCCTTCTACACATTGTCATCATTTCCACAAGTATGTATTGAATAAAACATTTTAATTAATATATTTGATTATTATGTAATTATATGAATAATTGTATCATAACTTATTATGCATGTGCATTAGACGTTCACTGGTGGACCATCGACATTCACAACAGATAGTGAAGGGCATCATGCCACTTTCCTTGAGGTATCTTTATTTGCATGTTAATTTTATTTACTTGATTATATTTAATTAATAAATGAATGAATAATTAAATTACTAGACAAATTATGATCAAAATCCAGAGGCACGATGATGATCACATTATTTCACCTTTCTTTGTGACATCACCATTGAGTCCAGAAGTATATATGTAATAATGCATTATAATTAACATGTCAGTAGTACATTCTTATATGAATGGTTATCTTATAATTTTCCATGTACATGTGCACTAGTTGAATGTTCGAGCTTCGACATCGACACCACATACCGGAGGATGTCATGGAACCTTCACGGAGGTATCATTTACTAATTAGTAGGGTTGTAAAAAATATATATGTAATCTTGATAACTGCATAATACTTTTTTTGTTTCATTTTTAGTTATTGACATTAGAGACTCCTCCTTCTGTCCATGATACTTTGGATCATGGAGTAGCTGCAGCAGTAGCTAGTTCTAAAGCACTGACTAAGGTATGAAAGAGATCACTTAATTTTAATTGTTATTTTAATAGTTTGTATTGAATTTTATAATGATATTCATGCATGTATTTTAATTATTATTTTGATCATTATTGTGGGGACTTATTACTCCAGATCGCCAGCATGCGCCTTCGGTGGATGAACATAGTGACTATTTGCTAGTGGTAAGTGAATATTCAATTTTTATGTATATTAGTTATTGATTCTTAAATTTTTTTTTATCACCTTGAGCTACAAAAGAGTCTAGATAGGAGGATGAGTGAGCACACTCAGAAGACTATAGCATCCACTGCATCTCCTTCGATGTGGCAATCGAAGACAGCTCAGGATTTATTTTCTTCCCCTGGCGAGAAAGGACTAGATTAGGGATATGGATTGTATGCCTATATGGAATTAGTGGACATATTTTTTGTATATTGCATAATTGATACATTGTACATACATTTGGCTTTGAGGAAGCCAGTTTAACTGTATTGAATATATTCAATGTATGACATTATTGGACATATATATTTGGCTTCATCCCCTACGAATATTTTTTTTTTTTATGTTTTATGTATTTTATATATTTGGACTAACCCGACAAAATTCACTATCACCCTAAGGAAACTAACATTCCTTGTTATTGTAAACTTTGACAACATTCACTATCACCCTAAGGAGACTAACTCAACTCAAGGATTCTACAAACAACTTGGAATCCACTCAAGGAATTAAACTCACTCAAGGATCTAGTTGAGTTCTTTTAATTTTTAAGTCACTCCCACAACCATACTACTCAAATTCACTTCCTTGTTTCCTTGTTCCAATGCCTTCTAGCATCAACTGTATCCTAGGCCACCTAGTGCACCTAGTGCCTCCACCACACCAAAACTCAAACCAGACTTCACACACTGATCCAAACTCCTTATATCATCTCAAAATGCTATATTTTCCATGTTACAACTTCCCATTCAATCCAGTAAACTCATCTTTCACCCTTCCTCTTCTATAGCCCTTCTAGGTCAGCCTAGTAGTTCTTCCAACACTGAAATCAGCAATTTACTCTCAACCTCTCCAAACAACCTAGAAATGGTTTTACATTTTCTTGTACCCTTTTTGGATTTACTATATTGATATCAATCTCAAACTTTAACTCTTTGACTGGTGAAGACTTCCTTCACCCCCTAAACCTTCAACTAAGCCTAATTAGCCTCACCTAACAAAGAAACTCCTAGAACCACTCACTTCAAGGACTCCACAACCCCAAAATGTCTTGATAAAGGATAAAAGACAACCAATTTTTAACTTAGTTTTCCCATACTCATGCATCTACACTCCCATTCAATAAACCCTCACTATTTGGGCTATAAACCAAGGGTTTTGTAGAAAATACCCTTCCCTGCAACACCCAAACTCAACACTAGTCCCAACACCTTCTAATACATCCCAAAGGACCTTACCATCCATCATCTACCCTCTCCAATCATCAGGTCACTTCCAACCATGACTGGTGCTTACCTTCAACTCCTTTCACTATGATTTCACCAACTCGGGAGATTGTCCCTTCTCACCTTCTATTCAACTTCCATGCATTCAAAGATAGATCTAATACATACAATACATCAATGAAAATCTCCCACCAAACTATATTTAACATAGAGGTGGGAGTGCCTTACATATTATGGAGGATTCAAACCTTTAACTTGTTGATTGTACTACAAATGCCAGTCACTGTCCTCAATAATAGTCAAGTCGTTGACTGTAATAATAAAAAAAGTAATGAAATGAATGCAAAAATGTATAAATATAATATAAGGAAATATTTCTATGTCACAACCTATCCAAGATCACATGGAATCAAACATTTATATTCATTGGTGTGTTTCCTATTCCATGGGATAGTCATAATATAAAGACATGACCTCGAACATGTGAGGTAGAATATGGCAAGGTTGTCATCTATTGACCCCAATACCAGGTCTATTTTGATCTGTGGGTACCCTAATGTTGGAAAGAGTTCTTTTATTAATAAGATTACTAGGGCGGATGTAGATGTGCAACCTTATGCTTTTACTACTAACTCTCTGTTTGTTGGGCATACTAATTATAAGTACTTGAGGTATCAGGTTATTGATACCTGTGGTATTTTGGACCACCCCTTGGAAGATAGGAGCACCATCGAGATGATTAGTATTACATGATCCAAATACATGATCAAATTTCAAAGTGGACCACAAGCCCTTTTGCATCTAAATACATATTTGCACTCATCCTATTGCTCACCCTAGAATGGTTAGCGGCGTTTGAATGACTATGTGTGCCAAAAGAGGTTGTCAATAGTGTTTACCTAGCCATTCAAAGCTATTGGAATAGACGGTTCGATGTTACGACCGACGGATGGAAAGATACACTATGTTGGCCACTTGAACTGAGGAACACTGTGAGTTCTGACATCGATCAAGAATGTGTTGCTAAATTTAAACGAACTTGAATCTATAAAAGATGAGATAGGTTATTGTAGGCCTCGACAACACAGTCTTGTAGCACCTAATAGATTGATGCTACCTCGCACAAGCTTTGAGATATGACCCCATAAAGATTACCAATTTTATGCTTAAGGGACCTTGAGGGACACTTCAGCCCATAGTCATTGGTAGCTTTTGAACGAATGTGTGTGGTGAATGAGGTTTCTAGTAGCATTTACCCAATCATTAGGAGCTATTAGAATAGATAGTTTGATGCTACAACAGATGGTTGGAAAGATACATAACATTGGCCATTTGAATTGAGGAACACTATGAGTTCTGACATCAACCGAGAATGTGTTTCCAAATTTAAATGAAATTAAATATCTAAAAAATGAGATAGGTTATTATGGACATCAACACGACAGTCTCGTAACACTTGACAGATTGATGCTACCTCACACGAGCTTTGAGATATGACCCTGCAAAGATCACTAATTTCATCCTAAAGGGACCTTGAGGGACACTTCAGCTCAGAGTCGTCGGTGGTGTTTGAATGACTATGCATGGTGAATGAGGTTGCCACTAGTTTTTACCCGGCCATTCAAAGCTATTGGAATAGACAGTTCCATGCTACGACCGATGGTTGGAAAGATACGTAACATTGGCTATTTGAACTGAGGAACACTAAGTTTTGACATCGACCAAGAATGTGTTGCCAAATTTAAATGAACTTGAATCTCTAAAAATTGAGATAGGCTATTGTAGACCTTAGCAACACGGTCCTGTAGCACCTGATGGATCCATCCTACCTTGCACGAGCTCTAAGATATGACCCTGCAAAGATCACTGATTTCATGCTTAAGGGACCTTGAGGGACACTTCATCCTGGACTTGTTGGTGGCATTTGAACAACTTTGTGTGGCGAATGAGGTTGCCAATAGCATTTACCTAGCCATTCAGAGCTGTTGGAATAAATAGTTTGATGCTACGATCGACCATTGGAAAGATACACAATGTTGGCTATTTTAACTAAGGAACACTATGAGTTCTAAGATCGACCGAGAATGTGTTGCCAAATTTAAATGAACTTGAATCTCTAAAAACTGAGACATGCTATTGTAGGCCTCAAGAACATAGTCCCATAGCACCTGATGAATCAATGCTACCTCACACGAGCTTGATGATATGACCCCGCAAAGATCATTAATTTCATGTTGAAGGGACCTTGAGGGACACTTCAGCTTGGAGGCATCGGTGGCGTTTGAACAACTATGTGTGGTGAAAGAGGTTGCCACTAGCATTTACCCAGCTATTCAGAGCTGTTGGAACAAACGGTTCCTGTATCATCTTAAAATGGAAGCACTTCCATGTTAAGAGCATTTAGCCCTCCGAGTAAGTGGTTTAGGGTCATGATTGACATCTTTTCATTCTCCCTTGTCTTCCACTTCTTCTCCGCACTTGATTTTTGCATTCTAGGTGAAATTAGGGTTAAGGTCTTAAGGACTTTCCTAATTTTCCTCTTTCTATGGTTTCATTTTCAAGGTAGGGTTCATAAATGAGACCTCCTAGTCCTTCATCATATCATTCCAAAATTTTTTTGTCTATTCCAGACAATGGGTCCTGATCTGACATCAATTTCCAAGTTTCTAGCATCTCCAAGAACCTTTTCTATAAATCTTGACAAGTTAGGGTTTGAGGTCAAAGTCAACCTCGACCCTGACTAGGTTAGGGTCAACCTCGACCATGACCAGGTCAAGGTCAACCTCAACCTTAACCTCTTCCTACCAGAAATTTAAAGTTTCAATTCCCGCTCATTTCCTACTTCCAGGTCAGCTGTTCTGGGCTCCAAAATGGTAAATCACTTAATCGTATTTAGTCAAGGTATATTTTCTAAAGGTGAGGACCTAATTGAGATTTAATTCTTCAAGGTGGCCCATCTAGAGGAGTGTGCCCTAGATCACTATAAAAGGAGGCCTTCCTCTCTCATTTTCATATCAAGTTTTCATATCTCATCTCAAGCTCTCAAGCTCTCAAGGTGATCAAGCAAGCATTTCATTCAAGTATTCAAGTCTTCTTCTTCATCCAAGCTCTCCATTGAAGATCAAGGATTCAAGCATTCAAGATCTATTATTCAAACCCTAGATCTAGCCACCATGGTGGTGTGATCTTCCTTCAAGATCCTTTGTTCATCTTTAAGATCCATATCATTGTTTCCTCAAGGTGGATTTCAAGCATAAAATCATGGAGGTTTGATTATGTTATGTTCAAGCTTTCATATCAATATATTTGATTACATTCCAAATACATTAGCATATCTATTGAATTGCATAGCTTCATTGTTAGATTCATTTCTACTACTTGCTAGCATTCTCCTATTTCAATTTCAATATTAAGGTTGATTCCAAACTGGGGTTTGACCAAGGCAAACCCCCCAAACAAACAACAAAACCATTTTTCTTGTAGGTACAGGTGTGGAATCTTGGATCTAAGAGAAAATTTGGATACCCTTTTCGGCAATCTTTCAGGATCTGCAAACAGAATCGGAATCGAACTTCAAATAAATAATGTGGTCTTTGACCTTTTAAAAGGTCAAAGTTGACCTATGTGAATTTGGAGAAAAGATTTCTGGGTTTTCTCTGCCTTGACATTTCCAATCCAGAATAGGTGACAGAATCTTCATAAAGTTCATACATAAGCCAAAATTCAACATTTTCCAGATCTGCCCTAATTCAAGGTTAGTATTTGCACTTCAATTATTTCAGATTTCAAGCTTAATCCAACTATAGGAAGTATAGGGTTTCTCTCTCTTTTCCATATTCTTCATAGATTGATTCAATTATGTATTAACCTCTTGGTTGATCAAATTGGATCTCTCTTTTGGGAATTTGGATTTAGGAGTGAATCTTACATTTTCCCCACACATACACAAATAGTGGTGATTCCAAATTACCACTATTCAGTTCATGCTATGACCAATGGTTGGAAAGATACACAACATTGGCCATTTGAACTAAGGAACACTTTGAGTTCTGACATCGAACGAGAATGTGTTGCAAAATTTAAATAAAATTGAATTTATAAAAATTGAGACATGATATTGTAGACCTTGGCAACATAGTCCCGTAGCACCTGATGGATCGATGCTACCTCGCACGAGCTCTGAGATATGACCCCGCAAAGATCACCAATTTCATGTTGAAGGGACCTTGAGGGACACTTCAGCCCGAAGTCGTCAGCGGTGTTCAAATGACTATGCATGGTGAATGAGGTTGCCAGTAGTGTTTACCTGACCATTTAAAGTTGTTGGAATAGACGGTTCGATGCTACGACCAATGGTTGGAAAGATATGCAATGTTGACCATTTAAACTAAGGAAGACTTTGAGTGCTGACATTGACCGAGAATGTGTTGCCAAATTTAAACAAACTTGAAAATCTAAAAACTGAGATAGGCTATTGTAGGCCTCAGCAACACAGTCCCATAGCACCTAATGGATCGATGCTACCTTGCACAAGCTCCAAGATATGACCCCGCAAAGATTGCAGATTTCATACTAAAGCGACCTTGAGGGACAATTTGGCCCGGAGTCATTGGTGGCATTTGCACGACTATGCATGGTGAAATAGGTTGCCACTCATGTTTACCTGATAATTTGAAGCTATTGGAAAAGATGGTTCGATGCTACGACTGACGGTTGGAAAGATACACAACACTGGCCATTTGAAATGAGGAACACTTTGAGTTTTGACATCGACTGAGAATGTGTTGCCAAATTTAAATGAACTTGAATCTCTAAAAACTGAGGTAGGCTATTGTAGGACTCGGCAACATGGTCTTGTAACACCTGACGGATTGATGCTACCTCACACGAGCTCTGAGATATGACCCTAGAAAGATCACCGATTTCATGCTTAAGGGATCTTGAGGGACACTTTGGCCCAGAGTCATCGATGGTGTTTGAATGAATGTGCATGGTGAATGAGGTTGAGAGAGAGAGAGAGAGAGAGAGAGAGAGAGAGAGAGGGTAGGAAGGTGAGACAAAGCATATGTGTGTGAGAGAGAGTGAGAGGGGGTGAAAGAGGGTAATAAGGGAAAATATAGCAGGTACAAAGGTGGAGAGAGAGAGAGAGAGGGTAGGAAGGTGAGACAAAGCATATGTGTGTGAGAGAGAGTGAAAGGGGGTGAAAGAGGGTAATAAGGGCAAATATAGCAGGTACAAAGGCAGAGAGAGAGAGAGAGGGAATATAAAGGGTAGGAAGGTGGGAGAGAGCATATGTGTGTGTGATGGAGATACAAAGAGGGGGTGAAAGAGTGTAATAGGGGAAAATATAGAAGGTGTGTGTGTGTGTGTGTGTGTGTGAGAGAGAGAGAGAGAGAGAGAGAGAGAGAGAGAGAGAGAGAGAGAGAGAGAGAAGGGGAATATAAAGGGTAGGAAGGTGGGAGAGAGCATATGTGTGTGTGATGGAGATACAGAGAGGGGGTGAAAGTGTAATAGGGGAAAATATAGAAGGTGTGTGTGTGTGTGTGTGTGAGAGAGAGAGAGAGAGAGAGAGAGAGAGAGAGAGAGAGAGAGAGAGAGTAGGAAGATGGGAGAGAGCATATGTGTGTGTGAGAGAGAGAGAGGGGGGGGTTTAAAGAAGGTAATAAGGGAAAATATAAAAGTAGAGAGAGAGAGAGAGAGAGAGAGAGAGTAGGAAGGTGGGAGAGAGTATATGTGTGTGTGTGTGTGAGAGAGGTGGTGAAAGAGGGTAATAAGGGAAAATATAAAAAGGGAGAGCTCTCTCTCTCTCTCTCTTTGATTATTTCTCATCACTATTGAAATCTATGACTTAAATAGGGTGCACACGCTATAGGGTGAGCACACTATTGAAATCTATGACTTTCATAGGGTGCACACCCTATGGAAGTCATAGATTTCAGTAGTCCTCTCACCCTATAGGGTGCATGCGCTTTGTAAGGCATTGAAATTTACTAATCCTAAGGCTTGGATTTACCTTGGAGATCCAACCCAAAGGCTTGGACGATTCAAATAGGCCCGAGATGTGTTTTGCAGCAGACATACAAAAAAATTACATCTTTTTTTGTGTGCTCCTCGTCACATTTACTCGTGGCTCAAGAACTTAAAAATCAGATGATGTGATATTGTAGATCTCTTTGTTAGCTATCTAAGCATATAATTTATTTTAAATTCTGATTATGTTAAGTTTTTCAACTCTAATTTCTTTTGTGTGTATGTTTGTTTTTTGTAAAAAACCAACATGTAGATTTTGGACATAGATTTTGGCTCGTTCATCGAATTTTACAAGTTACATTTTTAGAAACTAGACTCCATTCTACAGACTTTAAAAAAAAGAAAATTTGATTTTTGATTAGTTTTAAATGATTTCTAGGGGGAGCACACAAAAATTTCATATTTTCAAGATGTGTGCACTTCGTAAATTCATCAAAAATTATACATTCATCAAAAAATTACCAAAAAATTCTGGGATAAACTACATGGTGTTAGCTAACTTCTCACCAAAGTGATTAATTTTTTTTATAAAAAAGTTAACATTTTAGGGCTAGCACACCAGATGCTATGTTATGTTTTTTCATAAAAAATAGGACCAATTTTTGTGCCCCCCCTTTTTGAGGGCCTTAATCTACACCATTTTCAAAATAAGTTAGTAGTTTAGGAACTAGATTTAGAGTATGACAACTCTCTTTTTTGTTGCATCTTAAAATTTTGAGTCTAACAATCTTCAATTTCTTGTTGAAGTTCAGAGTTTTTCGATTTCAGGAAAAAAGTGGCATCTTATACCCCCTTTTTGGTCCCCCATCTTAGTGCACTTACCCATATTGTGTCTTTAATTCTTCAATCTTGGGAATTGATAGTGTAGGTATAGCCAATATCAGTGTTCCCTCATCTTTTTCTCAATGTGCAAGGCATAAATCCATCTTGCTGACAGTTTATCATAAAAAAATTTAGGTACATATTTTGAAAATTCAATGGGTACCTTTTTAAACTTGATCATCATTTGTATGATAGCCTCTTCTTTAATTTGTTGATCATCAGTAGAGATATGTACATACCGACTCATCTAGGGGTTGCTAAGACCGCCAGTTTCCTTTATTGTTTCAGCCAATTCATCAACAATTGGATTCTTATTTACAACTACCTTAAATTTATCTTGCTCTTCCTCTTCATCTTGTTCATCAATGTCATCCTTTTCCCTTATCAACTTCCTCCTCTTCTTTGGTAGCTTGGAGGTGGCCTGTGCGCCTCTCTTTTTCTTTTAGTAATTTTTAGTAGGGGTGGGCCTAGAAATTTTCACAAATCCTTTCTTTAGATGTGGAGAAGAAGTTGTTATAGACCTTGTCCTTGCTCTTGTATGTACTTCTTCTTTCTTCCTCTTACCCGTGGCCTTTACCTGTGAAGACTGAATGTCTTTATTAGACTCGGTCGCCTCTTCATCATGCTCACTTTTACCTATTAGTAACTATTCCTTGGTTGCCTCTTCAACCGGAATATCCTCAGATGCCTTCTCCTCTTCTGCATCATCACTGAATTATTTTAGTAATTTTTCCATCATTTTCTTAGACTTCTTTGTCACCTTGACTCTGACTAGATCCATTTTAATTCTTTTTTTGGTCTCTTCATAGGTTCCAAACCTAGTTGCCTGAGGATCTTTGGGCTCGCCAAGTAAAGCATGTATTGACCTAGAAGCTCGGTCAATGTCAATTTCATAGACCATTGGTGCCAACCATGTTGTTCTCGGTTCAATAACCTTTATCAAAGTGTTTTCAGTGTCTACTAAGAAATGTATATCATCTTTGTACTACTCAATCAGATGTCCTAGTATTCTGCTTCTCTGGTTCATTTATTCCTTGAATTGATCAAAATATACATCCATGATTCTGACAAAATCTTGTCCCAAACTTTGAATATAATCATTTATTTGTAAATTGACCAGTCAATCAGTATTCCAATCAACATTACCGATTGAGGGGAAAATTTTTTGAACATAGAAAAATATGCATAGCAGTAGTGATCCAAACTTACATGTGTTAGAATTCACTGACCTCATAGTTCTCATGTTTTCTTCTAACTACTTCAACAATAACTCGGCGAGGTCTAGTTGAAATCGTTTCTTCACAATCTTATAAGCGATGTCCACAACTCCACCTAGCACTCCATTAGGTCTGCTAGATTGAAATATTTTGTAACCAATGGCATATGCAATGAACCTAGTCTTGGGATCAACAATGGTGTTGATTCTCATGCCTCTACAGTCCTATTCGGCTCCTGTAGATTTTTCAATATTGGTCCTCGGTGCACTTCTTAGTGCTTTGACCTTGTCAGTTATGGGATTACCAGTGACTACGTGGATTATATCCCTGGTGAGCTTCACAGGTTCATCCAACCATAACTTTCCCTCATGCACTCAACTCAAAATAATATTAATCCATTCGTTCTTAAAAATCATCAAAAAAAATAGGGCATTGACCAAACCTTTAACCTCCAAATGTGTGTGCTCATCCTTTAGTTTCCTATCGACACTTAGCTCCTAGAAAGTGGATTGGAGCTCAAAATCACCTATTTCACCAATCTTGTAGTGAATAGAATGTCTTCAACGAGCAAAACCCTAGGTGGTATGATAAAAAATGCTCCAGTTTTATCAACTTGCAATGCAACCTCGGGATGTAGTTTATACTTCAGCTCATTACTGGTTGTAGACTTGATTAAGTTGACACTCTTATCAATTTCAGTCTTAGATTTCTCAACTTTTGATGAGGACACCATTGTTCTTCAAATTGGGGCTTCCAGAGAAATCGACTATATATTTCGGTGAAAATGAAACTTCAACCGTGAATTCTCAGTTCAAAAATCCTTCAAATCTGTGCTCAAATCGCTCTTGAATCTTTCTTCTCATTTCTTCACTCGAAATCCCTCTATTCTCCATTTTCACAATGTGAAAAATAAATAAGTCCACCGTGTAGTTATAGAAAAATTCAAATTCCTTTTCAAACTTTCTACATTAAATGCTTGACCTACCATAACTTAGTAAAAGTAGTTGCGCTAGGTGTATACTTCAAAAGATCATAAGTCTGGTTAACAACAATATAACACTCTATTAATATATCAACTTAGTTAACCTTGCCAATAGTTAACAACTAGAAAATACATACTTTGTCTTGCTTATACCAACAATATATATTTAAAGCTCAAAACATATAAAACCATAGTGCATCTTGTTTCATGTAGATTTGGTATTGAATCACTAGATATAAGGAACTATTTGTTAGATATAACCGATTATAAATTTAGTTCCATACATACCTTTATGAATTAGGTGGAAGTGGTGATGTCACCCAATCCAATGGATGAGATGTCATCGACTGCATTGCTTGATCCTACATTATCACTTGATTCTTTTATCCACATTGTGTTTCTTGTCCTCATGATTTCCTCAATTGTATTATCATTTTCATATGTTTGTATCTCTGGTGCTTGGTCTCTGTCATCCTTACTTAAGTGACCAACTTTGTGACAATGTAAACGTGCCATACCAGTGCATGTCCAGTTTTGAGATCTACCTCTCCAATTCTTTCTCTTGCAATTTGTTGCAATATGTCCATACCTTCCACATGTTGTGCAATTAGCCCATGTATTGTATTCCCAAGTGTATGCATTACCTTGTCTTCTCAATTGATAGGTTTTGTTCTGTTCTTTCAATGTCTAGATTTGCTTCATCTTTGTTCTGCATTCTTGTGTAATGTGTCCATGCATGTTGCAAGTGCGACAATGTTTCTCCATGTAGGGTTTCTTAGGAGTCCTATTCAACTTAGATCTGCACTCATGTGCCTGATGTCCAAAATTTTTATAGTTATAATAATAACCATTAAACTTAGGAGTGGATTTAGGAATACCTTTTTCTTTGCTCCTAAAATATTTTTTGTGGCCTGATTTTCCACAATGATAACATGATAGCTTCTTTGGCCTTTGGTTAGAGTAGGCATTGTTCTTTTCAGCTGGTCTTGATGATTCTCCTTGCTCAGTGCAGCCTAAACCAGTAGTGATGCCAAGTCCTCTTTGACTAATCAAAAATTCATTTATCTTTTTGGTACTGTCCTCAGTTTTATTGATCATCTCATTATGTTGTTGTTGCATTTTTACTTCATTTTTCAATTTTTCATTTTGTTCTCTTAGTTCACTGATGTCTTCTAGTTTCCTTGTAAGCTCAATGTTTACTCGGTTGACTTCTTGACTTATGACAACCATCTGATTGGTGATTTCAAAGTGATTCTTGGTGAGTCTTAGTATCTTAGATTCCTTCTCTTGTATCTTCTCAGTCATTTTCTCTTGTCTTCAATAGCTAAGTTTCTTTCTTGTTCTACTTGCCTAGCATTGTTCATGACATCAATCATCCTAACCATTTGTGTCTCTTGATCGAACTGCAAGGCTTTTATTTGTTCAATAAGATGTAGATTCTTTTCAGATAAATCATATATTTCTCCTTCAGATGCATCAGATATACTTCTTGATCCAGATTCAGTGTTCTAAAATGAGTCATCTATCTCTTCTTCATGATAATCAGTTTCACTATACCGAATTGTCATATCCTTCCTCTGAATGAGTAAATTTTTTAGTTGATCTTTGGCTTGCTTGAATTGTTCAATGAAGATTTACATTTGTATCCTTTGATCCCCAATAGTCTTGTCCAACCTATATCTTTCCATCCTTAGATCTTTACCTCTTTAGTGGTTAAACTTCCTTAATAAGAGATCTAGTTCTAATACCAATTGTTGGGATTGTAAAGATAAAGTACTGAGAGGGGAGGGGTGAATCAGTACCCTCAAAAACTTTTAAAACTTAACACTTTGTAATAGTAGATATCCATTAACCGACTAATTCCATTTTTTGAAACATACATTCATATAACTGAAAATGTAGAGTGCATGTAAACAAAACAATAAATCATACATGAAAAAAAGTACTAATGACTTAGATATTTTGGTTACATAGAAACCCTTCTTAGAAGGTAAAAACTATGGTGGGGATGACACCCACAAATTCTTCACTAATATGGTAAATAAAGTATGCCAGTTAAGGCTACAATTGTTGATCACTTCTAATGATCTTACCTTGTTAGGAGTAACAAAAGATCGACTAGATCTACCTAGTTAGAGGATTTAAACAACACAAAGTATGTGTGTACTTCATTAAGAGATTTACAATAAGAACTGTTAAGTCCACTTTGTTAAGAGATTTTGATCTGCTACAATGGTTAAATTGATAACAGTAAAGTATCTATAAAATGACAAATAATACTTGTCTGATTTAGATTTGTAAAATAAAAAGTAGATATCACCTCAAGGTGATGAATATGTCCTTCTGTCCTGCTCGGTAGCCTTGTATGTGTTCTGATAAACTGATTTAGCCTCTCATAAACCTTCTATCATAAAATCCTATGTCTGAGCTCCTGATGTCCTTTGTGCAGCTACTGCTTCATGATACTTGATCATAATGACATCTTTACAATTATATATCAAACTAATCTTGACCTAATTAGGGTTTACATCATCTTAGAAAAACCTAAGATCAACGGTATTGTATCATCTTAAAATGGAAGCACTTCCATGATTAGAGCATTTAGCCCTTCGAGTAAGTAGTCTGGGGTCATGTTAAGCACCTTGATCAGGTCTTTGCATGTATTTGGCTTTCTCCCCCTATTCTGCTTCTCTCTACACTTGATTTCACTTTATTTCTGCATTTCTTGGCATTGTGGACTGAGGTCCTGAGGTTTTTTGCCTCAAGGTCAAAGTCAACCTTGAGATTCAAAGTCGACCTCAACCCTGACCTAGGTCAAGGATGACCTCGACCCTGACCTAGGGTGGGGTCTACCTTGTCCTTGACCCAGATTTCAAATTTCAAGATTTTTTGATTTCTGGGTATCGGGTTTCAGAAAGATTCTTTTTCCCACCTCTGCATCAGCCATTTCAGGTTTCATAATGGTAAATCCTTAAATTGCATTAAATATGGGTCCATTTCTAGGGGTTAAGGTTAATTGGGATTTAATTCCCCAATGTCAGCCTTCTCTAGAGGTTTGTGCCCTAGTTCACTATAAAGGGAGGCCTTGCTCTCTCATTTCAATCCATCTCTCAATCAAGTTTTCATATCTCATCTCAAGAAATTTCATGAGAAAGCTCTCAAGTGCAAGAAAGTGAATTCAAGCATTCAAGCATTTATCAAGGAGATCCATTGTTAGCCATTAAAGGATTCAATCTCTTTGGAGGCCCCTTGAATATCCATCCTTCCACATTCATCCAAGTCAATTTCTATGTAAAGATCCATTCAAGATTGGTGTTGAAGATCAAATGTCATTGATTTGAGACATCCTACATTCATTCTACATCCATTGGAGCATCCCTACTTGTGGATTTGAGGATTTGAATCCTCTACAAGGACTTCAACATAAGCAAGGTGAAAAGTTCCATTTGCTTTGTTTATGCATATTACAATTTCAATTCAATTTCAAAGTTAATTCCTAAATTGGGGTTTGACCAAGGCTAACCCCCCATACAAACAACAAAAACCCTCTTTTTCTTGCAGGTATAGGTGCGGAATTGTGGATTTGTGATTGCATTCGGATACCCTTTTTGGAAAACTTCTGAGATCTGTGAACAAAGTCAAAGTTGACCTTAAAAATATTAATGTAGCCTTTGACCTTTTATCGGGGTCAAAGACTACCTACTATCAGAAAGATAAAAGTTTTCTGGGTTTTCTTTGTCTCAACATTTTCAGTTTGAAACAAGTTACAAAATTGTGCAAAACTACACACAGAGATCAGAAATTGGCATTTTCTAGATCTTTCCTATTTTAAGGTTAGTACTTACCTTTCAATTATTTTAGATTTCAAGCACATTTCCTTTATAGGGAAATATAAGGTTTTCTTCCTCTTTCATATTCTTCATAGATTGATTCAATTGTGCATTAACCTTTTGGTTGATCAATTTGGATCTCTCCTTTGGGAATTTGGATTTAGAAGTAGATCTCATATTTCCCCCATACATCCTAAGGTGGATACTATTTCACCTTATTCAAGTATACAAAAATAACCTAGATTTACCATTACATAGGAATCATCACAAAAGTTAATGATTACATCCATATTAAATATGTCTTGATCTTGGTAAACCATTTATATGATCTATGTAAACTGTTTGCATAGATATCTATCCATTCCTGATTACTATGTCATTTCCTAGATAACTTGGTAGCCACTGCATTTTTTGTTTGGTAAATAACTGATGCTCAGTGTGTATAAATGCCTCGATGACCACTAGCTCGGTACTCGGTAATTTTTGACCGCTCAATAAGTGTGCTCAGTCAAACCTGTATTCGTCGATCTTGAAGTTCTTCCTTGTCTTTTCTCAGTGTAAAGGCTTTGTCTACTTGATCGACTGACTTGTTTGTCTCCTTACATAAACCTTTATCGATTGAATAACTTATTGATACTAATGACAATCCATTATTGCTCAAATAGAGATAACATAGTTTTGAGGTAAGGTATTGATATTTTGTTGCATTTATTGAAGATGGTGTAACACATGAGGTATGCTAGAAAAGTATTAAGGATATGAAGAATAATTTGAATGGGGTTGGGGATTATATGAATCTTGATGAGGTATAGAATAAAAAATAGGGAAAATATGGAGAAGTGGTGATGGTTACCGAATAATATGGTGAGGATTAGTAAGTTTGACGAGTTACATGAGAGGGAGAAGGAATATAGGTAGAATTAATATACAATTTTAATAGGAGAACTATCAGTTGTCATTCAAATACATTGATGCAAGATAATATCCAACAATAATGATAAGTAGTGGGAATTGTAGACTAGGGCATAGAATGATGAGGTGTCAAGGAGTTAAAAATTCTAGAAAAAGAATGGAAGGAAAAATGGGGGCTTGTGTAGCAAGAGAAAAGGTTGGATGGGTGGAGAATAATGGAAAAAGTAAAAATAAATTTTAATATCGAGAAGGTATAGATGGAGTAGGAAAGGAAAATGATAGTGATGGATGTAGAGTTTTTTGAGATAATCCTAGTAGGATGAAAGTGTAATTCACAATTTAATTACATAGTTTACAATTCTTTTCACTATATTTTGTATCCATTTTTGAGTCCCCATATAGCATATATCTTCACCCCTTTTTAGCCCTTATTTATAATTAGTACATCATTATCCCATTTTTCACCTATCCCATAAGTTTTCACTTTACAATTTATTTCTTAGCTATTAAGTAAGATCAATTATAATTCATAGTTGATACTATTGATTCCAATCCCTCATTTAATGCACTTGATTTCCCCTCTCTCTATTTAGTGAACCCTTCTCTTCCTTTCCCTTTTCTTAAATGCC